>JASTWL010000623.1:0-106632 GCA_035220575.1 Temnothorax rugatulus | reverse complement strand
TTTCTGGTATCTGAAAAAACACTTACCTTGGTGGGATTCGAACTCGGGACCTCTGGATCGTGAGCCAACTGCCTTACGTGGTAGACTACTTCTTAATTTAATGTGAGCGTTATATATGTCTACATATGTCATAACCAGCGCAAATATATAATTTTTCAAAATCATCTTAAGAAACAAATTTAGTTTAAAAAGAGTAATAAAATTTTAAATTAGATATACTATATGATATAATATTTCTTAATGTCGAGTAAATGTCAGAAACCAGTGCCGGCTTATTATGAAATTTTGTGTTCGTAAATATATTTATGAAAAAAAGTATATTTATAAAGTTAAAACATTCTTATCAAATTCTTACAAGGGCTTCATTAGACAAAAATAAGGAAACCTTTCTTATGGAATCCCTACCCACACAGCACACGATGTCCATTGGACGTCCTGGTCGTCCAGTCGACGTCTATGGACGTCCAATGGACATCGTGTACTGTGTGAGTAATAATAATGATCGGGACCTTATCCGGTTAGCCCTAATAAAGAAGTATTTATGAAGTTAAAACATCCTTATCAATCCTTACAAAGACCTCACTAGAGAAAAATAAGGAAACCTTTCTTATGGAATCCCTAGTAAATAATGATCGGGACCTCATCATGTTAAAATAAGGAAATCTTTCTTATGGCATCCCTAATAAGTATGATCGGGGCCTTATGTTATGTAAGGCCATCCCTAACAAATTTCTACACGGGAATATCTTGCATATCCTCTAATTTTAAGAGGCTATTTGGATTATTATAGTAGAATTTGCTATAGAGAAATTTACTCTTGATTATAGCTTACGCATCCACTCTTTTATAAAGTAATACGTATTACTTAAAGAAAAATATTCTTCATGTAACATTTTTGCTTAGAGGAAGTGCTAAGAGGAATTCCCCACTTATCAGTAGAATATTTTTTTTTTGAGTGAAGGATATCCTTCAGAAGATCTCGTAAGATAGCTTATGCAAAGCCAACGGATATGACAGAATATTTAGATATCGTGAGATTATAATAGGATATCTCACGATATCTTATTAGAATATCTCGGGCAGAACCTGCTGGGATATCCGTGGGATCGTATTTGGAAATCTGGGACAATTTGGGATATCCCCAGGATACAGTGTGCTGTGTGGGTTATTTACGAACACTGCGGCCGCGGCCAAGGTCAACGTGCCGAGCGAGCGAGCGAGAGAGAGAGAGAGAGAGTTATTCAGCTGATACGATCGACACGGATAGATTTATTTTCGATATAGATTCACGTAAATGCAAGAGAATAAAAATCGGTGATTAGTCCATTACATATCTTCTTCTTGTAACATATCTTCTTTTTGTAACTTTACTCGTAAAGAACGCAAAAGTGATATGTATATTTTTTTTGAATGTAAAAATTTCTTATGTATTCTTTATTCTCTTATAATGAAACGAAGTAGTATTATATAAGAACTGATATAAATAATAAAGAATAAGAAGAAGTGAAAAGATAAATATTACATAGTTTTATGCTTTTCCTAATAATAAAAGATCGAAAGAGTATATATAATTTGATTTGAATAATGCAAAACGAATCCCTACAATATATTACATAATAAAATCAGTGATAATATAAGGTACAAAACTTTTTTTTCTCGCAAACGTGTCTAGTTATTGTTGAATATGTTTCCCTCTAATAACGCAAATCGATCCTATCTCTTTACAAGTTTTCGTTACGTAAAAAGTATTCCTTGTGTACTGTGTATGTGAATCTACTAATCAGGTTGAGAGTAATCAGGAAGAAAGTGAAACATCCATCGTTTGTAACAATTTGTAACAATTTTCCAGTGAAACATTTCCGTCTAGTACCGTATGTTATCACTGTCTGATTTTATTATGTAATATGTTGTTAGGAATATATTCGCTTTGCATTATTTTTAATTAAATTATATATACTTTTTCGATATTTTATTATTAGGGAAAAGCATTATTTAAAATTATGTAATAGATTATCTTTTTACTTCTGCTTATTCTATATTATTTATATCAATTCTTATAAATACTATCTCGTTTGATTGTAAGAGAATAAAGAATACGTTTCGAAAAAAATTTCAAGATAATTATTTGTGTTTTCAACCGACATGTGGGTAGGACGATAAATTTCGCTTTTTGTTTCGAGTTTCGAGACGCTGCCTGTTTCCAAGCGGCCAAGCACGTGAAGAAGGCAACGCAACATGGAAGGAGCCGTGTACGTGAGCGCTTTGCGCGCACACGTACACGGTTCCTTCAATGTGTGCACTAGTCGAGATCGAGAGTCTAAAGCCCCTTGCACAATAGGCGATAGCGATAGCGATAGCGACACCGACAAGGTTGCCGACAAAGGTATAGCTTTGTCGGCAACCTTGTTGCTGTCGCTATCGCTATCGCTATTGCCTATTGTGCAAGGGGCTGTACAAACGAGAGAAAGTAGAAAAGTAGTACACGGAACGTATTCAGTACATATTTAATACTTGATATACATATATGTGTATGTGTGTGTGTGTATGTACACACACACACACACACACACACACACATACACACACGTATGTGTATATCAAGTATTGAATATGTACATATATATGCAATGTCGGAAGTATAAGGCATATGTATAATGTATGCGCATATGCTATATGCTGTGAGCGTGAATCGGATCGCAGGGCATATCTAACGAGACATCTGTACGATATATCTGTCCTCGTCTAACGAGACATCTGTACGATATATCTGTCCTCGTCTAACGAGACATCTGTGCGATATGTCTATCCTTGTCTAACGAGATACCTGTACGATATATCTGGCCTTGTCAGATTGCAGCGACTGCAGCGCCATCTCTCAAAAGATCCGGCAACTACTGCTATAGAAACTTACTGCTCATCCTGTCAATTTGCATGTGCCTCTGCATGCAAACCTTCATTTAACGATATCTTTTTTTCTAGGCGTTGAATCTTAGTTCTATTTACACAATATTGTTCCTACACGTTTGCCCTATGGCGCTGATGTGTCATTATATATATATAAACTGCAGTATTTTTGTTATTGTCGTCAAATGACAGCTGCATGTGCCCAAATTAGTTTTCTTTTCGTTCCCGATATGAAATCGTATTCAGCGCCATAGATTTTTGTGCGTACTTTAATTCTAGACCAGGAACTTGCAATTCTGTAAAGCCAATTCAAAGAAAAGACAAAATGAAAAAGTGTCGGTAACTACTGCCACTATAGGCTTCCTCAAAAGAGGAAGCTTTAAGAGCGAAATAAAATGTTGATTTAGCAACGTGCATAATTTGCATACTTAAAAACTATGAGGAAGCAATGTGCAAGTTTCTACTTACACACTTGTTTTTATTTGTTCACTTATATATTGCAACGTCGACAGACGATATCTTACACTTTAAGAGTTTCTGGTTTATCAAAGGAAACCGGAGTGATTTCAGACTCTTTCTTCTCTTCCAAGAGACTGGGGACGATGCCAGTCTTAACCAGTCTTTGGAACAATTCGCTCCAATTCAATGGCAATGTCGGTGCTGTTGCGGACAGATTTTCCACAGATTCGGCTTGATACGACAAGCCAAATGACAGCGCCATCACTGATGGTAGAACTGACGACAATATATTTGATTGCAGGTCTGAAATTATATCAATAATTATCAAACCGTAATGATTAAAGAATTATAATATTGGAAATTTCGGTTGGGTGAGGAAAATAAGAAAACAGCAGATCTCTTTCTATCTAAAGTATTTCTCTCGACACGTCGTTCCTTCTCAGAGATCACAAACGTACTGAACATGCATAAAGACACTAGAGAGTGCTCGTGGCGACAAACTTAGCGTTTTTCACTGGTAGAACTGGTGCGCACTCAGTGCACATTAAAGCCGTTGTACACTGATTTAATCTCTAATATTTAAAGTAAAATGCAAATATTTCGACTGATAAAATACTCAGTACATATTTTACCAAATAGTGCAATAAAGAATATTCAGGATTTCATGATTTAACCCGATTATATTAAACATACACTTTACGTTGGTTTGTGTACGACGGCTTTAATGTGCACTGAGTGCGCACCGGCTCTGCCAGTGAAAAAAGCTATAATAGAGAGATATAGGTTGCACCGAGCAGTGCCGCCAACCTTTACATCCCAACACTCCCTCCCGAGGTCAACCTATCTTCTTATATTAAAAACTATACTTATTCAATCGAGGCAAAATACAGAACTTTGTTTTAGAAATATTTATATCTTAAACCGCAAGATGTGTATTTTAGAACTAAATAAAATATTAAAACATTTAAATGCAAACAAACGTAGTTATATTCTAAACTTATTGAAGATTTCTATAAACTAAATTTTCCATAATAGTGTGTTTACTGTTCCTTGTACGCTCTCCGCTCAGTCTCCTGCAATCAGTCAAAGATCATATCAGTAATTAGTGCTTGTTTGAACCAATCGTTTCTCATCGTGTTTTATCGTCGTTCATAATTTAATATTTTATCACGCATTAGTGTATGGGTTTCATAGCATAATGCTTTTGTCATTATATCTGCCCACTGTTCTTTTGTTGATACCCATTTTATTTCTACTCTGTTTTCTTTTACACACTCCTTAACATAGTCTTCTTTAATTCCTGTCATATGTCGTAGTTTATTTCCCCCACTTGTTTTCGCACACGTTTCCGCTGCCTTGTTATCACACATTAAGGGGATCCTAAAGCCGTCTGTAATACCAGCTTTTTTCTTAACGCTTATCTTCTTATTGGGTTTATGGATTTAAAAATCCTTCTCCAAAGTTAAAGTACGCATCACAATCTAGGTCATGGTGGTCGAATTTATATTGAAAACGAAAAAAAATAAATATTTTTGTTAATACGTGACGACAATATTTGCTTTGTACAAAAATTTCACAATAAATATCCACAAAATTAGACCGGCATGACCTAGGGACAACATGTAAAAACAATATCGTGCAATTGGAACTAAGAATAAAAGCCTACAAAAAAAGATTAATTGTAATGAGTTCAATATAACCTATAATTCTGTCTATCCTTATCTATTATCATTGTCTATACAAGGACATATATAGAATTCGGTCGGTAATACAGACGGCTTTAGAACCCCCTTAATGAGGTAGGGAGAAAACTATCGTTCAGCATTCGATTCAATGATTTATTTATCGACACGATTTCTTGACATGCATAGCTCATAGCGACATATTCGGCCTGGCATGTAGACAAGGCTACATAACTTTGTTTTTGAGTTTTCCATGCAATCGTATCGCTGAATAGTTGGATGACGTAACCACACGTAGAAATCGAGTTTTTACAGTCTGCAAAACTAGAGTCGGAATAAGCCAGTAGATCATTACGTCGGCCATAGTAATTCAGACCTACAGTCGTTGTACCTTTTAAATATCTGAACACTCGTTTAACCATTTGCCATTCGTATTCTGTTGGATTAGTCTGATGCCTGCTCAAGACATTTACTGAGTAAGCTATATCCGGTCTTGTTGCACCTGCAAGGTATAGCAGACTTCCTACTGCTTCCCGGTATGGGGCATCTACCGTCGTTTCATTTAGCACATTTTCTTGTCTTTGGAACTCATCGTGATTTTCCTTTTCGCGTTGTTTGCGTTCTTTATTCTGAACTTGTTTCGTAATCATTGGTGTGTTCTGTGGATGAGCATTTTCAAAACCGAATTTAATCAAGATACGATTTACATAATTTTCTTGTGTAATGTTCAAACTCTTAGTTTTACGATCGCGTTTAATTTCTAATCCTAAAAATTCTTTAGGTTCACCAAGGTCCGATATTTCAAAAGCTCGCTTCAATTTGTTTTTAATTTCAATCAGTTTATCCTTATCGTTACTCGCGATGAGCATATCATCCACATACTGTGGCGGCCGAACTCTCATAGCGCCACGGGGCACCGTGCCGCAAAACTACGCGCCTGGCGAGCCGCCGCTCGGGCACGCCGTACGGCCGAGCCGCCGCACGCGCTAGCAAGTTCGCCGCGCCGCCGCTAGGCGGCCAAACGCCCGCCAGATTCTCGTGAGCAAGATTCCACTGGGGGGCTATATGAAGACCACCCGCTGAGAGGACTTCAGAACCTTCTCTCAACCTGAAACGCTTTTTTATATACGGGCTTATCAGTCGAGATCGTAAGGTCGGAAAACAGTTCCTTCGGAACTACAGAGTGTGCTCCTTGGGCCTCTAAATCAGAGCGAGCCTCTTAGGCCTCTGCACAACGGGGCGTGCTCCGGGCCTCTAGATCAGAGCGAGCTCCCGGGCCTTCGGATCAAACTGTTACACACTCGGCAAGCTGCCGCGGAAAAGGAAGCAGCGCGCCTATCCAGGCCACTGGCAAGCGCCGGCGCCAAGGCCGCCCGCGCCAAGGCCTCTCGCGCCAAAGCCTCTCGCGCCAAGGCCTCCCGCTCCAAGGGCTCGGCCTTTCCTCGAGCCAGCACCGGAGACGACTCAACCACATCTCGAAGGGAAAGTGGTATCTTTCCGAGAGTGGAGATTAATTCCTCTCGATCTGACGGACCTGCCAGAACCACGTTCGTGGAGACATCGCCTGGCGGAGTTAGCTTCGCCGAAGACCAAGGACCAGCAGACGCAGACCGGCTCCTTGCCACCTTCACTAGTGGTGATCGATCCGCCGAGTCCGCCACCACATACACCGAAGCGGATGCCCAGGACTCCGGGCAAAGGCTTGATTCCTAAACGTTACGTGAGGATCAGCCGTCGGAGACGTTCCTTGTTGAAGGAATTATTCGGAGACGAATAAGTTATCCCAGCATAGTAATCGGAGACCAACACTCCGAACGCCCTTTTGCACACGTGCTTCGCACGTCGCCCCGCATTCACGCGGGGCCCCCAAACAAATACAAACAAAATTCACAGGTTCTCCTCGGACGTCACTGGATCACAACTAAATCGTGGGGCTGAGATTGTAAGTACGTACGTATACAGCGCCCACACATACAATACTAGCAGTGCTATTTTGTCTTCAGAATGCCAAGTGAAAAGACACGGATCGTGGTCATCGCTTATTAAACCTAAAGAGTTAGCTACTTCCGTGAATTTCTCATTCCATCGTTTTGGACTAATCCGGAGGCCATACAGTGCTCTTTTCAATTTACAAACCTTCTTTTCTCGCGTTTCATCCGTAACCATTACCCCCTTAGGAATTTCCATGAATATTTCTTCATCAATTGTCCCGTTTAGGAATGCGGTTTTAACATCAAGCTGACACACATCGAGATCAAGATAATTTATAACAGTCAAAACTGTCCTGACCAAAACTAATCTCGAAACAGGGGCATAAGTTTCCTTCAAATCGTAAATGTTTCTGTCCTTAAAACCCCTTATTACCAATCGTGCTTTGAATTTTGTATTACCGTTCGACTCAGTTTTCCGTTTGAATATCCATCTTGAATCGATTATATTAGGTCGTTTGCCAGACCCGTCATTCTGCAGGCGATCTACTAATTCCCATACTTTGTTCTTGTTCATTGAGTTCATCTTTGATGGCTACGTTCCAGTTTTCTTTATCTTCAGACATCATCGCGTCTTCAATCGTTACTGGATCTTCGTTTAATTTTGCAAAGGAAGTGTGCAACAATTTGTCTACATTGTCGTTTTCGGTTGCCTCAAATTCCTCTTCGATTGTTGGAAATTCAATTAACTCGTTTTCTGTTGTTGTCAGTGTCACACCTGCAAAGCTTGTGTCCCGCACCTTTCGGCTTCGCGTGTTATACGGATTTTCATAGGGGTTTGGTTTAAGTTTTGTGTTTTTATTAATTTCATCATTCACTTCTAAAGGTCGTTTTCTTGGTCTTCCTCTACTTCTTTTTATCTCTCCCTCCGTTTTTGACTGTTCTTCGCTGTCACTTTTAGCTTTTTCTTCAAAGGTTAGCTCTTCGTTCGCCAGGGATGGACCATCTTTCGTGTTTTTCCGAAATTTATCTCCGTATACTAATTTTTCGTTAAATCTCATGTCTCTTGATTCGTAAAATCTCTTCGTCTCGGGGCTCCAGAACTGGTAACCCGTTGGTGTGTAGCCTACAAGAACGCCTCGTATCCCGCGCGCTGACAATTTTGATTCCGGTTTTCGTATTATTCTCCAGTATGCTAGACATCCAAATTGTTTTATTTGATTCAAATCAACTTTGTATTCTGATGTAAATTTAATAATGGGTGTCTCGTAATTGATAGATTTACTGGGAGTTCTATTATAAACATAGACTGTAGCACCAGTAGCAAGATCCCACATATTCGATGGCAATTTTGAATCCAGCATAAGAGCTCGAATCTTTTTCTGTATCGTTTGATTGAATCGTTCCAAAGCGCCATTATGTTGCGGTGTGTCTGGACAAATTGACTGCCGTTCAATGCCTTCTCGCGATAACACTTCGTCTGTATATCCACCCGTAAATTCTGTGCCTTTGTCTGATCGCAAATATAACACACCTTTCCGTTTCTGCCTAACAGATTTCTAGAACTTCTCAAGAATTCCTCAAGACAATGACCCGTCATATCTTTATTTTTCATCGGATAAGCCATAGCCATTCGTGAGTAATCATCCGTGAAAATTGCAATGTACTGATAACCTGAAGGGTATGTTGCCGGGGAAATTTTTCCCATCAAATCAGAGTGAATGATCTGCAGCGGTCGTTTTGCACGTTCTCGTTCGTTTTTAAAAGGCAATCGTTGTATTTTGGACATAGCACAGACTTCACAATCTAGAATCGATCGGTCAAACTTAATCTTTTGCAGTTCTTCATATTCAGTCCAGATCATTTGAAGTTTTTTAAGGTAATTAAGGGATGGCCCATACGTACATACCACAACATTGCTTTATTAGATTTAATAAAATTATTATAAGAATCCGTAAACGATGAATCACAATCCAACAAATCAACCGAGGGCAATTCGTCAATATTAACAATTTTTCTATCCAAAATTGTTGTATCAAAATTTGAAGTTACTAGTTCAAGATAATCTTTTTCAATTGTTGATTTCTCTAAGGTTTTCTCGGTAGTCTTAACAGTCCTTTCAACGGTTGTTTGATCAATCATTTTAACAGCATCGTCTTTTTCTTCCTGAGTTTCCTGACTGTTTATCTCTTTTATTTTTCCTGTTTGTTCATATTCGAGTCGTTCTCCAGTTAGTTTCTCACTTTCACCCTGAACTTCTGCCTTCGACTTACAAGTCTTCCCGATATCATGCATTTGTTCTTTTACTGATCTTTCCTCAGCATTTGTAGCTAATTTTACTGTGGGTGAAAGCTCGTGAAATTGTTGACCATCGTTCAAATCCTGTTTTTTATTGATTTCGAATTCAATTATCCAATAAGGACTATCGTATATGCTCGAAATAAATGTTTCATTTGTTTCTGGGTCATAGATATCAATTCGTTTATTGTCCAAGTGTATGTTCCACCCAGCCTCCGCAAAGCGTCGTAAAGATAACAAATTTTCTGATAGTGATTTAGAGTAGATGACATTATTCAATACAAAGGCTCTTTTATTTTTCGAGTTAGTAAGTAAATACAAGTGTCCCTGACCTTCTGTAAGTAAATTTGCCCTTTCGTCTTTATTTGCACATTTAATTATACAAATCCCTACATCGCTAAAGTTTTTAATAAAGTCTTTTGAGGAAGTCAAATGTTCAGTGGCTCCCAAGTCCGCCACGAAAGTGGTAGACTGAATATTTTCTGTACAGTCGTTAGATTCTTCTACAATCGTCTCTTTCCCGGTCGTAAGCGAAAATAAAACATTATGCATACCTTTCTCCATGTTTTCTTGGTCATTTGCCTGGGATGCAAGATTCGCCTTTGGGACCGTGTTCGCTCCAGTTTGGGATTGATGACACTGGGATTGATGATTGGTTACCGCCGTTGGAATTGGTTTTATTCCATTTGTTTAAACTCTTGTTCCCGTTCGTACGCCCTCTGTTGTTTTTATTAAATGTTCCTCGCTGTTTGGTGTAATTCCTGAATTGGTTTCTTTGGCTCTGAGGCTTGAAAGATTGTTTATTACACTGGTTTACAGCCAAAATGTACATTCAATGCCACTATTTTTTTCCTATGTATTTTGGCCCGCTAAACTCGAAAATCACATAGAAAAATTTTTTTATAGATTGGTTTTCGAGATATGAATTTTTGGATTTTTTTGGAGCAATTGCTCATAACTCCGGTATTTATCCATAGATTTTCTTCATCAATAGCTTGTTTTCTTCGTAAAAGTACGACCTATACGTAAACCGTAAACAATAAGAAACTGGACATAATTTGACGTTTTCTATTTTTGCATGGCGATAGAGTGAATTTTCTATTTCTAAAATAGAAAATTTTTAAACTCTAAAATTTTTAGACTCTTTTCGTTCAAATGTCGTAGTCGCAACGCGTCGTAATGCCTCTTTATAGTTCTTGTTCTGAGAGATTGGAGACTACGTTTCTGAATCTCGATGCCGCACAGCAAGCACCGAAAATTCGAAACAAATCACACTTTCATGTATGCTACTATCACACACTTCTGTAATGACTTTTGTGATAAAAATCCCTTCCCCAGTGAACACAACTGAGAAAGAAAATCCAATCACCCGAGAAGCAGGTTTCTGTGTCTAAAGCGGATTCAAATTTTTAAAATCAACGCTATTCATTATTACTCATTGTTTTCTAGATCCCTCGCAAGCTTTCGTTTTGTCTCTCTCTATTTAACAAGTGACTGGTTCTTTTACGACGGTTATCGAAAACAAAAATTAAATAATTAACAATTATTGATTTACATTGATTACGATCTTGTCAACTATTGTACCAAATCGTTTTTCGTCTAATCGTTTTTCATTTAATCGTTTCGTACTGCTTTAGTACTGCCGTAAATAAAATAATCCATTTGATTTACTATTCAATTAAATGTTCGTTAGTTTCCTTGTTATTCCTTAGTAATTCCGTTCGTTTAATGATCAATATCTTTAATTTCATTAAGATAATTCAATAATATCGATTTTATTTTGATCATTTCGTTTTATTGTTACGTGGTCTTATTAAACCTTTCGAATTGACTATTCGCACCAGGATTAATTAAGTTTCCAACACAACGCTGTCCCACTCATAGGCACATAAAAAACGGCATGCAGAAAACACGTGCCGCGCTGTATAAACACTAGAACCCACCCGACGACACAGAACTCTCTCGAATTCCATGAGACCACTAGAGCATCGATAATAAAACAAAACACACATATTTTCGTCTTACAATATCACTCGTCAAAGTTATATACATTTATTTTGTTCAAAATATATGCTTGATTCATTGTCTTTCATCCGTTTCTGCATACAAATGTGCCTACCACATTTCTACTTTTACTTTCGTACAACTAACCTTTTATGCAGTTGCATTTTCCTTATACTTTCATTAAATAGTTACGCGTTCATTGATTATATCAAGCAATAGCTTTTATGTTATACTTTACCCATTCGTTGAGACAATTTTCTATTTCTGAATCGCAGTTTTCCTCAGTTTCAGCGGCTTCGTGGCCTTCTCGAATTTTTAAGCCTCGCTCTTCTTTCCTTTTGCCTACTTATATCACTCGCAAAGAAAAAGGCAATTAGTTAGCGCAATGGAAGCGTGTCGGAGCCATAACCTATTGGAAATTTCGGTTGGGTGAGGAAAATAAGAAAACAGCAGATCTTCTTTCTATCTAAAGTATTTCTCTCGATACGTCGTTCCTGTTGTTGGAAGGGTTTTCCGCAATTGACTTTATGAGACTCCTGTATTATTTTCGTACAATAGATACTATTTATTCGGCCTTTTATATAATATGCTGAGACCACAACGTAACGTGACTTTTCAGTATCCAATTTCTTAACGGAAGAAAACGAACAGACAGTAATACCAATTGTATAAGAATAAAAAGCGCGAAACCTTAGAACTAGGATTATATACATGGATAGATAGAATACTATATAAGAATAACACTTTAGAACTAGGATTATATAGATAAAAGACTAGAATGACATTACTTTCTTAACACCCTCTCTTAATGTCATTTCTTTTCCCTCTCTGAATGTTATTCCTAGTTATTATAATAACAAACTTGCAAACTTAAATAGGATATCTCTTTTATCATTCTAAGCCTAAACGCATGCGATTATTACAGAACAAAACACTCGTCAAACCTTTTGTTAACATATCCGCTTGTTGCTCCTTACCGTTAATATATTCTAATTTTATAATTCCACTCTTATATTTCTCACAAACAAACTTGTATTTTAAATCCATGTGTTTAATTCGTCGATTATTTTCCGGATTCTTAATTAGATATATGCAAGCTTGGTTATCTTCGAATATCACAATATTATCAGTTATGATATTAAAATCTAACAATAACTTCTTAAACCATAAACCATCAACAACCGAGTTACATAATGCTACCAGTTCAGCCTCAGTCGTTGACAATGCAATACATGTTTGTTTACGAGTAACCCAAGATACTGTACAATCAAATACTTTGATTAAATATCCAGATACAGACTTTCGGTCATGAGTATCTCCTCCCCAATCTGCATCTACATAACATACTAACTGTTGATTTTCCTCTTTTCTTGTATAAATCAAACTCAAATCTACCGTTCCCTTTATGTATCTTAGTATCCTTTTCAAATGTTGCCATATTGCATTTGGATATTTATCTTGGTATCTACTCAAGTAATTTATAGCGAAACTTAAATCTGGACGAGAACCCAGCATTAAGTACATTAAGCAACCTATTAATTCTTTTACTGGCTTATCCATAGTTGTTTCATTTTCGCATATACTTAAATCTACTTTTGGTTCAATGGGTATTACACATTGTTTACAGCCTTCAAAATTAAATCTCTTTAAGATTCCTAATATATATCTTCTTTGGTTAATCTTTAGTATACCCTTCTCTTTTTCATATTCTATTTCCAACCCAAGGAAATTTTTAAGTTCACCTTTATCTTTCACACTAAATTCTTGAGTTAGTTTTCTTTTATAAAATTCTATATACTCTAAATTTGGACCGGCTAATATTATGTCGTCAACATACAATAATAAGTAAACCATGTGACGTTTATTTATATATAGGCAATAATCATTACTTGATCTTTCAAAACCCAGACTTTCTAAATAATCATTAATTTTATCATTCCAACATTTAGACGACTGTTTTAACCCATACAGTGATTTGAGTAGCTTGAGTATATGACCATTCTTACATTTAATGCCTTTGGGTGGATAAATATAAATGTCTTCTTTTAATTCCCCATTCAAGAAAGCTGTCTTAATATCTAGTTGTATAAAATGATATTTCCTTTGATTTCCTATAGCTAATAAAGTTCTTATAGTAGACATTCTTGCAACAGGTGAATATAATTCATCAAAATTGAATGTTTCCTTTTGCGCAAAACCTCTTACTACTAATCTAGCCTTGTACTGATCTCGCTTATCCTTTTCGAGTGGTTTGTATGCATATACCCATTTTGTATCCAATATTTCCGCATCTTTAGGTTTAACTACTGATTTCCATGTATTCGCCTTAACTATAGATTCTATTTCCCTATTCATTGCTCCTTCCCACAAATTTCTATCTGCTCTATCCTTTAATTCATCATAACTATTTGGAACTGTGGCGGCTGTGAGCGCCCCGAGATCGGCGGCTCCACCGCCACACAGCACGCATGAAAGCGCGCCCCTGCAGAACGGCAACCCGTTCTACGCGAAAGCGCCATAACTGGTGACCCCGACGGAAGAACAAGGAACGAGATGGCGACACCAAAGCCTGCAGGAGGGAATGACCCCCACCAAGCCAAGGAAGAGCTCCATATAAACCGCGTGGGCTTGAGGATGCCACCATTCTGGCCAGAGGAACCGGAGCTGTGGTTCGCGCAACTGGAGAGCCAGTTCATCATATGCGGAATCACGCAGGATACTACACGGTACGCCTACGCACTGTCGCAGATAGACACAAGATTCGCCAAGGAGATAAAAGACGTCGTCACGTCTCCACCAGCAGAGGATAAATACGGGAAGTTGAAACAGACGCTCATACAGCGGCTCTCAGCATCCCAGGAGCAACGAACAAGACAACTTCTAGAACACGAGGAGCTCGGCGATAGGAAGCCATCGCAGTTTCTACGCCACCTGAAAGGACTGGCAGGCACCGCAGTGCCAGATAACCTACTCCGAACGCTGTGGTTGGGAAGATTACCAGCCCAGATGCAGGTCATCCTAGCGACACGTCAAGGAGACCGCTTAGAAGAAGTTGCGGAGCAAGCCGACCGCATACATGAGGTCAACGATCGCGCTGTCGTCGCAGCAGTAGGGCCAGCCGGCGCGGAGAAGACATCTTTGGAAGCGCAGATCCAGGCACTGACAAAACAGGTAGCAGCCCTGACAACACAGTTTTCCAAGGAAAAAAGACGGTGGAGAGAGGACCGGTCCCGCAGCAGAGAGCGGAATCGCAGTCGCAGCCACAGCCGCAGCCGTGGCCACACCAAGGGATTTACGGTGGAACACTGTTATTACCACCGCACTTTCAAAGACAAAGCACGGAAATGCGAGGAACCGTGCACCTACAAGGCAATCAAATCAGCCAAGCCGGAAAACACGGAGGGCAGTTGTTGATGGCGGCCAACAACGATAGCCCACGACCGTGCCGCCTCTTCCTGACGGACAGAAAGACGAAGATGCGATATCTGATAGACCTGGGTCAGACGTCAGCGTCTACCCACACCAGCGAGGCAGAGAGAAGCGAAAAGAGAAATGCGAACTCTACGCAGCCAACGGGTCCACAATATCGACCTATGGAAACACGAACCTCCAACCCGATTTCGGACTGCGACGGGATTTCCCGTGGAGATTTATCATCGCGGACGTCACGACGCCGATCATAGGATCAGACTTCCTGGCATACTACCATCTGTTACCAGACGTCAGAAGGGGATGCCTGGTCGACGGGCAGACAGGCTTGTGCGCGAAAGGACGCACTCAAGAACAGCACACCTCTTCGGTAAAAGCAATCAACGAGGAGTCACACTACCACCGAATATTAAAGGAGTTTCCCGAGATAACACGGCAAACGGGAACAATAAGATGCCCGCACAATACCGTGCATTATATAAACACCACGCCAGGCCCACCAAAGGCGTGCCGACCAAGACGCCTGGCGCCGGATAAGCTAAGAGCAGCAAAAATAGAGTTCGACCTCTTACAACGCGAGGGAATAATCCGGCCTTCGAAGAGCTCGTGGGCAGCACCACTGCATATGGTCCCCAAGAAAACGGACCAATGGAGAGTGTGCGGAGACTACCGCCCAGTAAATAGGCGAACCAAGCCAGACATGTACCCGATATCACATATCGAGGACTTTTCACAGTCACTACATGAAAAGACCATCTTCTCGACGATAGATCTGGTCAGGGCATATAACCAGATTCCTGTCAACCCAGAGGACATCCCGAAGACGGCTATAATCACACCCTTCGGCCTATTCGAGTACGTCTACATGCCGTTTGGTTTGAGGAACGCCGCGCAGACATTTCAACGATTTATCAACGAGGTGTTAAGAGGGCTGGACTTTTGCTACGCTTACATCGACGATATCCTGATAGCTTCCGCCAACGAAGAAGAGCACAAACGCCATCTAAGAGAGGTATTCCGACGCCTACAACAGTACGGGATACGACTGAACCCAGCAAAGTGCACCTTCGGAGTGACAGAGGTAAAATTCCTGGGATACCTCGTCTCAAAAGACGGAACACGACCGTTGCCAGAGAAGGTGGAAGCGATTCAGAACTTCCGGAAGCCGGAAACCGTAAAACAACTCCGACGATTCCTTGGCACAATTAACTTCTATCGCCGATTCGTGCCAAACGCAGCAAAGGAACAAGCAACTTTGAACGACATACTCGCCGGAAAGAAGAAAAAAGGAAAGACATCGGTTGAATGGACACCGGAATTGGAAGCCGCTTTCGAGCATTGCAAGAAAAGTCTTGCCCAAGCGACGCTCTTGCCACATCCACTACCCGAGGCCCCGCTGACCATAACGACGGACGCCTCGGATACCGCCATAGGAGCAGTCATACACCAGCTCGTGGAAGGACAAGCACAGCCACTAGCGTTCTTCAGCAAGAAGCTGTCCAAAGCACAACAGAAGTATAGTCCGTACGACAGAGAATTGCTAGCAATATACGCAGCAATAAAACACTTCCAACACCTCGTGGAAGGAAGGCATTTCATCGTATACACAGACCATAAACCTCTGGTATACGCAATGCTACAAAACCCACTAAAAAGTTCGCCAAGACAAGCTCGACACCTCGAGTTCATCGGACAGTTCACGACAGACATCCGACACATCAAAGGCGCAGACAACGTGGTAGCCGACACTTTATCCAGAGTGAACAGCATAACAACAGCAGTAGGATACGAGGAGCTAGCAAGAGCACAAGACGAGGATGAAGAACTCACTGCCATTCGAAAGGACGACACTTCAGCACTAAAACTCACACAAGTCAGCATCCCGGGAACGACTATAAAGCTATATTGCGACAACGCAAGCGGCATACAGAGACCGTTCGTACCAGCACCATACCGCAGGCAGGTCTTTCAAAACCTGCACGGTCTATCACACCCCGGAGTTAAGGCCACCACAAAGCTAATCACGCAGCGATTCGTATGGCCAGGAATCAACAAAGATTGCCAGCAGTGGACGAGGACATGCCTTCAATGTCAACGCGCAAAGGTCGGGAGACACAACCGTCCCGCCATCGGCACATTCCTTCAGCCAACGCGCCGATTCCAGCACATCCACCTGGACCTAGTAGGACCCCTACCGACATCCAATAGATGCAGATACTGCCTAACCATTATAGATAGATTCACACGCTGGCCCGAAGTAATCCCGGTGGAAGACATAACTGCAGAGACTATCGCAAAACAACTCTTTTTTCAGTGGATGGCCCGTTACGGGATACCAGAAAGGATCACCACCGATCAAGGACGCCAGTTCGAGTCCGACCTGTTCCGACGCCTGATGCGGATAACCGGAACTAAACACTGGAGAACTACGGCCTACCACCCACAAGCTAATGGAATGGTAGAGAGATTCCACCGGCAGCTTAAAGCAGCGATCAGATGCCACGAGACAGAGGCATGGACCGAGATCCTGCCAGTAATACTCATGGGCATCAGGGCAACCATCAAAGAGGATATAGCAGCAACGCCAGCAGAAATGGTGTACGGAGAACCGATCCACCTACCAGGAGAATTCTTCGACACAAGCAAAAACGAGAAAGAGGCAGACGAAACAGACTTTATCACCCGATTACGCAACCACATGGCTCAGCTGACACCTAAGCTAAAGAGACACGGAAGGAAGGACATATTCGTGCATAAGGGGTTAGAAAAATCACCCTACGTCTTCGTAAGACACGACGCACCAACAGGCGCACTGCGCCCCCGCTACGATGGCCCATACAAGGTCATCAAACGGACAGAACGATTCTCCACCCTCCAGATAGGAAACAAGAGCATAAACATCTCAGCAGAACGACTCAAACCAGCTTACATGCTGATAGAGACGGAAACGATCCCAGCACGGGAAAACAAACAGAAGATCGAAGACCAACGGTCAAACAATACCACACCAACAACAGTAACACGAAGTACCAGGACACGAAAACCAGTCGTCCGGTTTCAAGCGGGAGTTTGATACAACGAAGGGGGTCCTGTGGCGGCTGTGAGCGCCCCGAGATCGGCGGCTCCACCGCCACACAGCACGCATGAAAGCGCGCCCCTGCAGAACGGCAACCCGTTCTACGCGAAAGCGCCATAGGAACATTTTCTACAAAAGATACAGCATTATAAGCCATATACATCTCGTAATCATCAAATTTCGTTGGAAGTTTTGTATTTCTTTTACTTTTAACCTTTTCTTGTGTCTCTAACCCTTTAGCTTTTAATTTTCATTTTCCGAGTCTTCAGTTTCTAATTCTTCTGCAGTTTCTAATTCCTCACTTTCTGACTCTGTATCACTTCTACTATCTATATTTTTACTACCTACATCATTATCATCTCCATTGTCGTTATTTTCTACATCTACTCCTACGCTCCTATGATTTTGTTTATAATAGAATACGTTTTCGTTGAATATTATATTTTTGGAAGTTTGAACCTTCTCCTTTTCAATATTCCATACTCTATAACCATTGTTTACATATCCAATCATTATACATTTTTCAGTTTTCTTATCAAACTTATTTCTAAACTGATCCTGTACATACGAATACCCTACTGTTCCAAAAATTCTCAAATTTGTAACATCAGGTTTCTTATCGTACCATATCTCAGCAGGAGTAACTAACTCTAGATTTGCACTTGGACTACGATTTAAAATATACGCCGCTGTTCTTATTGCTTCATTCCAAAACTGTTTCGGTACCTTTGAATCATTTATCATCGATCTAGCTTTTTCTACTAAACTACGATTAAATCGTTCGGCTTTACCATTATGTTGAGGAATATATGGTATTGTATAATCCATAAAAGTGCCATTTTTTTACAATAATGTATCATTTCTTTTGACACATACTCCCCACCATTATCACATCGTAAAACTGATACTCGTTTATTAAATTTAGCTTGTACCATTTGTATATATTCTTTAAATCTACCAAATACTTCACCTTTGTTTTTAATCATGTATACACAAACGAAATTTGAGTAATCATCTATAAACGAAACGAAATATCTATCTCCATCATGTGATATTGGATTTATCGGTCCACAAACATCGGAATGTATTATTTCTAAAATACTTTTACTTTTCTGCCTTTTTCCAAACTGTAACTTCGTCATTTTACCATTTACACATGACTCACAAAACTCTACTTTACTTGGTTTTACATTTTTAATGCCATCAACCATATTCTTATCTATTAATACTTTTGTAACCTATGTAAACTTGAGTAACCTATGTGACCATATCTCTTATGCCATAATTTAGTCTCTTCATTTTCCTTATTAATATATAAACATTCATTTTTAAAAACTTTAAAAGATTTTTCATATAGATTATTTCTATTACCTAAGCCTATTATTCTCTTTCCATCGAACAACTTTACTTTACCTTTTTCAAATATTACACTTATATTAAACATTTCTAGTCTTCTAACTGATAATAGATTCTTCTTTAAATTCGGGACATAAAAAACGTTTTTAATAGTACATTTGATTTTGTTACCATTTACACAACTTTGGACATTGATATTTCCTACACCTATTGCTTCTAAATAACTTTTGTCCTTGGCAACTGCTATCTTTATTGGTTCATTTAATTTCATATAATCACTGAAATATTCTCTGTTGTTTACTAAATAATCAGTACATCCCGAATCAATTGTTTGAAGGGGATAGGGAGACGCAGAGAAAAGAGAGATGGGAGAGGATCGAGAAATCAGAATATAATAAGTGGTATAAGTGGATAAAGGGAGAGGGTATCCCGGGATATTTGAAGAAGGGTTGGGGAGAAAGTAGATGGGGAAGGGTGGCGAGATTCAGACTAGGGAACGAGATAGGAGAGAGCAGATACTGGGAAGCGGAGGAGAAAAAGAAGTGTAGGTTGTGTGAGTATAAAGAGGAAACGTGGGAGCATGTATGGGAAGAATGTAGAAGATGGAATTCAGGAAAGGGAAGCTGGCAGGAAGCGGTAGGATGGGTCTTGGACGAGGAAGGAAGAGGAGAGGAATGGATGCTAGAATTAGAAGGGGAGAGAAGGAGTGGAAAGGGAGATTTAGAAGAGTTAAAGGAGGGTAGTGGGGAAGGCGGAAGGGGAAAGGGGGGAGGAGGATAAGTGGGAGGGGGGGAAGAAGAGACTAGAGAAAAGGAGAAGTGATAGCTGTTCTGTTATAGGGCAGGCAGGATGGAGCGTGAAGGGAGAATGATAGTGGAGGCAGTGGAAGGGATTGTAGAGGAGAAGTTAAGGAAGATACTGAGGGAAAGAAGGAGGAAGACAGAAAAAAGGACGAGAGGATGGAGGAGCTGGAGGAGAAGGTAAGGAGGCTGGAGAGAAAGATTGAAAGGTGGAGCAAAGTGGAGGCAAAAGGAAGAGGGAGGATAGCGAGGAGAGTAGGGCGGGAAAGAAGAAATGGTGGGCAGGTGAGGGTGAAAGGAACAAGGACTATTTCAGAAAGAGGAATATAATTATAAGAGTGGAGAAAGAGAAATGGGAAGGAAAGGAGACCAACTGGGAGAAAGTGAAGGAGCTTTTCGAAGAAGGGCTGAAGTGAAGGTGTAAGGTAAGAGAGGTGATAGTGGTGGGGCAGAGAGGGATTTGGTTGACGATTTTGGTAAAGCTAGGAGACGAGGAGGAGAAGAGGCGAGTTTTGGAGGCGAGGAGTAGGGCAGGGAACTCCATAGGAGTTAAGATACATGAGGATAAGTCGGTGGAAAGGAGGGTTGGGAGAGAGAAGATGGGAGAAGGGAGGTGCATAAGTGCACAGGGAGATCGGCGGAGGAAGAAATCACGAGAAGGATGGAGGAGAAGCTTCTCTTGAGCCCAGAGGAGGAGAAGGAAGAGGGTACGAGAGAGGCAGCAGACCAAATAGGGAGGAATAGACAGGAAGGATGGAGAAGGAAGGAAGGAAGGAAGAATGGACGGTGGAAGCGGAGGAAGAAGAAGAGGGATGAAGAGGGGAGGGGAGGGGGTAAATATTTTGTAAGGTCGCAAATGGCCAGGCACAGGGGAAAGAGAATGTACGAGGTTTGGGTACGTTCCTCATAAAAACGCCTTGTAAACCCTACGGGGAAATACAATAAAAGGCATACATACATACATACATACATAATTAGTTGTTCAACAATTAATAAGTTGTTCAATTAGTTTTGTATGCAATATTTATCCGAAGAAATGAAAAGATGGTCGCACAAACGCAAAATAATAAATTGATAACCGATATAAAATGACAATATTTTAGAATTAACAGTTTAGTTGTTTTAACCAGAACACCCAAATGTACTACTTGGTTGCCAAAACCAGAATGCATCCAAATTTGTCCAGTTATTTCAAACAGAATGCAACTAACCAAATTTGTCCAATTAGTTAATGAAAATTATGGATCGTTCATATTTCACCAAACAGTCGAGTTGCTTCAATTATATTTCAGATTAATTCAACCAATTTTTTTTTCGTATGGGTGTTTCAAAAACTTGCTTCTTTTCCGTTCTTTTCTATTTCTTCGCCTTAGATTTACCTTTCCCTTTTCCTTTCCCAAATTTACTCCTTTACAATTGTTACTGTTACAATTCTGTTACAATTGTTGCTTTCGCTCATCAATATTAATATTCCATAAAACATTTAGTAAATCAAATTCTCACGTAAAGTGCAATTGATTATACTGCAAGAAAATATTACTAATAAAATATTACTAATAAAGTTATAGATAAATGTAACAAAATAATATTTTACAAATAATATTATATAATTATAATATTATACTATTATAAAATATTAGATATAAAAGTGTTAAATTTAAAAAATGTGACATATGATTTAAAAATCTAAATTGTGATCCAAACATAAGAAAATAAAAAACTAAAAAGTTTTTACCAAAAAAATTACCTCTTTTTCCGATTTGACATCGATTAGATTTATTCAACTTTTCTGATAAAGTTTCTCTTCAACTTCTCGCAATATCAATATCGTTTTTGTTCTATAATGTCTTGCTGTGATCTAACCGTAGATAACATTCCTCCTCAAACACTTTATTAACAATAAAGTTCTTGATTATCTTATATATTGCATAACAGAAGATCTTCAAAGGTTTATTGCTTCCTCATAGAGGAAGCTTTGTTTTCGTAAAAAAAAAATTTTTTTTTTGTTTTTCTGAATGTGTTCAGAATGTTCTAAAACGTCGAAAAATTGCAATTTTAAAAAATGTCTGTATGTATGTATGTGTGTGTGTGTATGTGCCAAATTTACCGAAATTTCTATAACTTCCGCAAATATTGAGATATCGGGCTGTTTTTTTTTTTTAATCGATAGAGTATCATTCAAGGAAGGTTGGTATTGAATTTGGCGATGATCGATAAAGGGGTTCTTTTTTAAAAAAATTTTGAATTTTTTTAGAAATGTCCGTTGTTGTTCTAACTTCCACAAATATTGAGATATCGGGCTGTTTTTTTTTTTTTAATCGATAGAGTATCATTCAAGGAAGGTTGGTATTGAATTTGGCGATGATCGGTAAAGGGGTTCTTTTTTAAAAAAATTTTGAATTTTTTTAGAAATGTCCGTTGTTGTTCTAACTTCCACAAATATTGAGATATCGGGCTGTTTTTTTTTTTTTTTAATCGATAGAGTATCATTCAAGGAAGGTTGGTATTGAATTTGGCGATGATCGGTAAAGGGGTTCTTTTTTAAAAAAATTTTGAATTTTTTTAGAAATGTCCGTTGTTGTTCTAACTTCCACAAATATTGAGATATCGGGCTGTTTTTTTTTTTTTTTTTTAATCGATAGAGTATCATTCAAGGAAGGTTGGTATTGAATTTGGCGATGATCGGTAAAGGGGTTCTTTTTTAAAAAAAATTTCAATTTTTTAGAAATGTCCGTTGTTGTTCTAACTTCCACAAATATTGAGATATCGGGCTGTTTTTTTTTTTTTTAATCGATAGAGTATCATTCAAGGAAGGTTGGTATCGAATTTGGCGATGATCGGTAAAGGGGTTCTTTTTTAAAAAAATTTTGAATTTTTTTAGAAATGTCCGCGGTTGTTATAACTTTTGCAAATTTTGAAATATTGGGCTATTTAATTTTATTATATTCTTTATTTTATATCTAATTACATATATATATATATATATATATATATATATATATATATATATATATACATGTATGTATATATTAAGGTGATCCTTTTTTCTCCCGACTGCTGCCAACCTTCGGTTGGCGAAGACGAGGGAGTATGCGTTTCACCGAGGCCGAATCTTTGTTACCTTAGTTCTCGATAACTACAACATACTTTGATATGTGCTTCCGTATATAAGTTTCTTATTGATTAAGCAAGGTTTATAGCGTATAATTATCACTAATCGTTGTGTTAATAAAAAAGCGAGAAAACGATATATTACATTTAACATTTATATGTTCTCTTATTGGCTATCGACTGAGTTACAGAGGAAATTGATTAACCCATGACATGCATCCGCATAGAGAATTTTAGTGACTTCTAGTTGCCTCTATGAGCTTCGGCAGAACGTACAGCTTTTCTATTCATCGCTGCACGCTCATTGGTTATCGCGCGCGCTCGTCTGCTCTATTGCTCACATGTCATATTTGGCCGGTAGTTAGAGGTTAAGTTTGTTTACACAGGTTTAATCTTTACAAAATTAAATAAAAATATAATAAATAGTGTGATAAACAGTAATACACTGCCTAATACAAGTTTGTTTATCGAATCATTTCCTTGGAAATACCATGTGGTATCAAGTATCTTATATGTGTGTATACATACAGGGTGTCAAGTAATAAGCGGATCGCTGCTCGTGATGGGCAGCTAGAGCAGGTAAGACTGAATCGAAAAGTCTTTTACTGTTTTGTAAGTATTTCAATAATTAATGAGAAAATAATTAATAAAGATACGCGAATCAAGATGCGTTCGTGTGATTCGACGAGAAAGAGCAGCCCAATGTTTACGTTGTTAGGCCGCGGCGAGATATTGGGAGGAACGCTATGTTTATAACAAAAATTATTAATTATACATGACACTCATTGTCATTATTGTTTATAAAGCACTCCTCTCATAATATTTCGCTATGCACATATAGTAACGTAAACGTTGAGCTGCTCCTTCTCGTCAAATCGTGTGGATGCACATTGATTAATTCTCTTATCTTTATTAATTAATTTCCCATTAATTATTGAGAAATTTACAGTACGATAAAGGACGTTTAATTTGATTCAGTTTAATTCGCTCTTCCTGTCCACGAGAAGTGGTCTGCTTATTACCTAACACCCTGTATATACATGTTTATATAATTGTAAATTTAATATATATAATATATATATTAATATATATATATATATTAAATTTATTATATGTTGGGGATTTTTTCTGTTTCGTATTTGATTTCCTTTTCTTTCGATAGAGTGAGCCACAGGAATCTTTTCTCTAGGGACATAGTAAACTTTTTAGTTATTACAACCCTCTAGGTTTTTATAGAGTTGAGGAAGAGGTCGCGCGTGCGTCGAGTTCAGGGGGTCAATCATGAATCTTTTCCCCTAGGGTGGAAACGTGAAAAATGAAAAATCTCTCTTTCTATTGATGTTAAATAGAAAGAGATAGTCATATAAAACTTTTCACTTTCCACGTTCCACATTAATACATGATTGACCCCCAGTTCGGTTAAGCAAGCCAATATGGCGAGTCGTGTATCAGTATCCGTTTTTACGAGTTGTGTAATGTTACATTAAACTACTTAATTGTATTCTCGTCTACTCTTCGATATGCCAACCAACACGAGTCCTTAACATTATATATAAATAAAAATCATTAAAAATGCCAAAAAAATAGAGAAAATTACTTGTCATAATTGATCTCATATACTATATTGTGTATAAGATTTAGATTATGCCTAGTACATTTTCAACTATTTATATATTATAAAATATGCTTCTGCATAGCATAGAAATATATATGCTGCTTTTAAAAGTATGAAATAAATAAATAATTAAAATCTCGCAACTGCAGCAAAAAATTAAGTAAACAAAAATATAATAAAAAACAAAAAAATAAAAACTAAAAATTAATTAGTAAAAAAACACGTTAACAAAACTAAAAATTTAAAACTTAAAAAATTTGAAACAAAAAAATAAAAACTAAAAATTAATTAGTAAAAAACAGGTTAACAAAACTAAAAAAAATTTTAAAAATTTAATAAAAACGAAAATTATAATAACAAACGAAATACGAAAACCAAGAACTTAAAAAAATTAATTGGTAAAAAATGTTAGTTTTAAAAAAAAAAAAAGTCTTCCGACTGCTGCCTAAAGTAAGTTAAACTATAATTAAAAAACAAAAAATTAAAAAAATTAAACGGTAAAAAACAGGTTTAAAAAGTTTGAAATAATAATAAATAAAAAACAGTTTTAAAAAGTTAAAAAAATAAAAAATACGAAAAGGTAAAATTTTCTAAAAATTTAATACATATATAATAAAAAATACTTTATTTTTACGCTATAATTAATTGCACATTTAAAAAGAGCTGTCGGGAGACGTCACGCCAAATTTTATACTTATTTGGCATATATATTGTACTTTATGTATATGTACATATACAGACACATAACACACGCACGTATATTTAGTATTAATATTGTAAAATAGAAATAAATATGATTGAGAAATATTAGATTTGGCGTGACGTCTCCCGACAGCTCTTTTTAAATGTGCAATTAATTATAGCGTAAAAATAAAGTATTTTTTATTATATATGTATTAAATTTTTAGAAAATTTTACCTTTTCGTATTTTTTATTTTTTTAACTTTTTAAAACTGTTTTTTATTTATTATTATTTTAAACTTTTTAAACCTGTTTTTTACCGTTTAATTTTTTTAATTTTTTGTTTTTTAATTATAGTTTAACTTACTTTAGGCAGCAGTCGGAAGACTATTTTTTTTTTAAACTAACTTTTTTTACCAATTAATTTTTTTAAGTTCTTGGTTTTCGTATTTCGTTTGTTATTATTTTCAATTTTTTTCGACTTTTAAATTTATCCTGCGGCATCCCCCAGAATGTTTCCAATTCGCAAAAAAATAATCCCTGCCAAAGCTCAGCTCGATCGGATAACGGAAACCCGTGCACCCGGATTTTTAAACATTTGAGTTCTCTATTAAACTGTTCATTCCATCAACATTGGTTTTTAAAGCGCATTTTCCACAAAATTCAGCCTAAAGCACTTTCCTTTTTTTAACATGTGTGTCTTTTCTGGATCGTTTGAGACCTTATACATCTCATTTAAACAATTAAATTGTTAATAACTAAAAAATAAAAATAAATAGGGGAGACCGGGGCAAACTTGATACTAGGCTTTTTGCCAATTTAAATCTATCGTAGAAACTTGTCTTTCCTACTGTAAATGCGGCTTTATGTGCCAGTATTATCAACGGAATTTAGTGACATTCTGAGTTATGATGTAATTTTTAATGCGACATAAGTGTTTTTGATAGTGAAAAGTAATTTTTCTGATTTCTCGAAAATTTTTACTCTTTCATCTTGCGAATCTACCGGTAAGTGATTTTGATGGGAAATTTGATGCTTTATACAAATCCGATATTAGTTTTTGCATATTTTCAAAATTTTTATATTTTTGGAGTAACAAAAGTAAAAAACGACGTTCGGGGCAAAGTCGACACGCTGTTTTATTAGCTCCCAATAATAAACGATGCTTGTGATGCAGCTATATAGCCCATGACAAATGTGTGCGCATGTGTAACCGCAAATTTACTTGCATAAATTGTTTTTCAGACATGAGTTTAGATGAAAATAATTGAATGTTCAACAATTTTTGTTCTCATTATTTCCAATGATTGTTTTAATTAATTCCAAATTTTTGTACTTTCTAAATACACGACAAACAAATGTATATTTAGTTTCAGACAATAAAAAATAAGTTTCAGATCAAATTGTGTCGATCAGGCAAAGTGTCGAGTTTGCCCCGGCATTTTTCAATTTGAAAATTTGTCTTCGCGTCACTTTTTCTTTCCTGGGGGCAAAACTAAGCGACGTACAGCAAAATTTCCTTAAGCAATTTTGTACCTGAAGGAACGCTCTTTAAAAGTGTACCATTAAATTTGCTTGAAAATTTTAATTAATTGTTGAAAATTGCCTTTGAAAAAATCGTGTCGAGTTTTTCCCGGTCTCCCCTATTGCATTTATTGCTTGATCAGCTGTAAAAAATTATGCATGGGCTACAAAAGTTATAGTAGTATGTTTAGAGTCAAAAGAAGAAAAAAATTAAAAGATTACTCTATTACTCTATATAAAATAATCAGTTGTAAAACTTTAAACGCGTTTTTCTCGAAACTACAATTTTGTAGCTGGGCACTCGCGTATCTCGGCCAATTTTTATCCGAATGACTTGAAATTGGGACATAATGTTTATAACAAAATTGTCTTTAGTTAAGCGTACCATTTTTTATTGGACAATTAGTTTTTGAAAAACAATTTAAAAAGTGAAAAAATTTTCGGTTGAATTTTGAACTTTTTTTTTAGAACTGCGCCATTTTGTTAAAATTAATATTTCAAAAAATCCGTACGCTTAAAACGCTTAACTGAAACTACATTCGTATAATTTAAAATGACACAAAATTTTTTTATTTTAGACATCTCGTTCTGACGGAACATGAGCGCCCGCGCACCCACAATTTTTTTGCGGAGGTACACGATACTACACGCTAAAGGCGTAAATATTAATATTTTTTAACGATTTTTTTGCAATATATTCAATATACGTACTTTAAGGAAATAAAAAACCAATTTCATTAAATTTATTATTTCTCGCGAAAAAAATTCACGAAAATAGCATTCTTTTTCCGGCCGTCACAGTGGTTTCCCCTCTTAAGTCTCCTCAGGTCCCCTCCTAGAATAGAGATCCGAGAGGCTCCCAACAACTTTATCAGGATACAATAAATGCAATAACTATTTACTTTTATTTTTAGTTATTAATAATTTACCTAATTGTTTAAATAAGACGTATAAGGTCTCAAACGGTGCAGAAAAGCAAGGCGCACATGTTAAATAAAAAAGAAAAGTTCTCTAGGCCGATTTTTGTGGAAAATACACTTTAAAAATCAATGTTAATTGTGTAAACAATTTAATACAAGGGAATTCAAATGTTTAAAGAACCGGGGGCACGGGTTTCCGTTATCCGATCAAGCTGAACTTTGGCAGGGATTATTTTTTTGTGAATTGGAAACATTTTGGGGGGTGCCGCAAAAAAAATTGAAAAAAATTTTTTTTGTCAAGTAAATGCTTTATTATAAACAAAGTTATAAACAAATATTGAAACGGAACATTTGGCGAGATTGCCAAATTTAACGCCTCTTGATTTTTACGGGGAACTTTAAAAAATAAAAGTCATCAAAATAGGTAATAATTTTTACCTATTTCATGTTCCGTTTCAATATTTGTTTATAACTTTGTTTATAATAAAACATTTCTACCCAAACTGTATATAATATTTTTTTCTTATTTTCACTTGTAGAATATGCTCCCGCAGTTTGTCGGGTAAAACCCGGGGCACCCTGTGTAAAATAATGATATTATTATATTATACATAATTATATTACTAGTTTTAGAAAGATATATATGCATGTAAAATAAGAAAATATATAAAATTACACGTAAAACAATTTATAGAAATTTCAAATATAATTACACACATATACCTATTTATCCACATAATGTGTAATGCATATTTAACCCTCCGTGGGTGTACGGCGTCTGAGCCAAAATAATATCTGCTCGTAACTGTAAAACTGGCAAGCCTGTCTCCCTTTCTAAAAAAGTAAGTGG
Source organism: Temnothorax rugatulus (assembly GCA_035220575.1). Lineage (NCBI taxonomy): Eukaryota > Metazoa > Arthropoda > Insecta > Hymenoptera > Formicidae > Temnothorax > Temnothorax rugatulus. The sequence goes on along the minus strand of JASTWL010000623.1, from coordinate 77,995 downwards.
GAAAAGGGATTCAAGAGGGACCCAGAGCTGTTGCGAAAGATCAATATATCGCCGAATACCGAGCAAGTCAAGTCTTGCACGGACGTCTCAGACCCATGTATGCACTAGACGTAATCTTTTTTGTAAGTAATAACTTTGCTAATATTATTGAAAGTTCATTAAAAATCAAACATTAAATAAACAAATGTTTATCAAAAAATTATAAAATTGTCAACTACAATGTAGACAGATGTTTTGTAAATTTTTTCAGATTTTTTAAAATACTTTAAGGTAGGGAAAATAACGTTGGACAAGACAGACTCACGTATGCCGAAAAAACGGAGGGTTAATAAAAGCATTCTTTCATATATTTTATATATTTTTGAAGCGTGTGAGAATTTATATTTTATTACTTTGCGTATACGCGTTTCCGTGTAATACGCAGATATCTGTAGCATATGCTGTTATACCCGCCTCGATACGGGTACCCGTACTGACGCGGGTATAACGGGTACCCGTATTGACACGGGTAGCGGGTACCCGAATCGATACGGTACCCGCTACCCGAATTACCCGGGTATCCGCGGAACCGGTCCAGATCCGTAAACAATGGGTAACGGGCGAACGGGCGGGTACCCGGATACCCGGGTATTCCGAGCTCTAGTTTTACGCTGTATGATCCGGACAATTAAGCCAAGATCGAGGGACGATCCAGACAATTAAGTCAAGATCGGGGGACGAACCAGACAATTAAGCCAAGATCGGGGCATGATCTAGACAATTAAGCCATGATCGAAGCATGATCCGTACTTATAGTACCAAAATTATAGCAGCCACTAATTTTGGTATTAGAAAAATAATTTCGGACACAATTACATCACATCAGCATCTCAAAGATATGTTAAATTTAAAAAGAATAGTATTTAATCTTTATTTAATTAAAGAATAACTACAACTTCATCTAATACTTGTCAAGTTTCATCAATTCTTAACACATTCATACTCCTTTGAATGTTCAAGACGCTTGTCGTCACCTTAGCAGCAACAGTGTTTTGTTTACAGATTGCGATTGAATAAATTCATTGAACGTTCTTAGTAAAAAGACAGGATGCCTCAAGAACTAATCAACCAAATCTTAAAGAATTATATATGAAATACGGGTAGAAAAGACTAAAAAATATAATAAAATTAGAAAAATTGCGCCAAACCAGTCGCAATTTATTCAATTCTAAATCTGTTATATTCTTCAGTCTTACATTCTCAAGTCCATATATGGACCATGTAGCCTGAACTATTCGAGTCAACATCGATTTAACATTGTGTCGATTGTAAAACTTCATGTGTGCCACTAATTAGTAATAAAATCACTTTTTATATAATTAAAAAATTATTTTAAAGTAAAAATAAAAAACTAATGTATAAATAAAAAAATGAAACAAAATGGAAAAATTAAGAAATATCCGCAATTAGTAGGGATCATTTTAATAAAAACATTAATTATTTAATTGATTTTTGTAATAATATAACAAATATTAGTCGCAATAAAGCTTATCACAATAAAAAAGTGTGCAAGTAGAAACTTGCACATTGCTTCCTCATAGTTTTTAAGTGGGCAAGTAGAAACTTGCACATTGCTTCCTCATAACTTTTAAGTGTACAAATTATAAATTTGAACATTACTTCCTCTGCACAATTTTCAAGTATGCAAATTATAAATTTGCACGTTGCTTAATCAAATTTTATTTCGCTTATAAAGCTTCCTCTATGAAGAAGCCAAATTAATAAATATCTACTAATAATTATACATAAAGAAATAGGCTTCCTCATAAGAGGAAGCTTTATGAGCGAAATAAAATGTTGTTTAAGCAACGTGCAAATTTATAATTTGCATACTTGAAAATTGTGAGGAAGTAATGTTCAAATTTTTTAATTTTATAATATATGTCGGCTAGTTTCATGGTCTACAATTAAATAATTAATTAAAAATTAATTGTAAATTAACAAACGAAAATAAATGCATTACAATAATCTACAAACGAAATACAATCGATTTCACATTTTTTTTAAACATGTCACTAATTTAAAAAAAAAAGTGTCAGTCGTCGGCTAACATATCATACGAATGAGGCAGGAGCCATTGATTAGAACGGCGTCGATCCCTTTTCAATTCGCATTAGTACGCAGAGCGGGCAGACAACCGTTCCGAATTACTAAAGCGCTTCATGCGCATTGACTAAACGGAACGATTTTGAAGCGCTGCGCAACAGTAATGCAGTCTATGCGTTTCATGCGCAATTCGGAACGCACCCTAAGATGGCATAGCATGAGAGCGAATTTCGGCAATCATTCAGGTTCTATCGCCGTGACACCTCGATCGCATGTACATCTTATTCGTTTCGTACACCTCTTGATAAACCACCTATTCCGGACTGATTTTCGTAGAAGGCACGAAGAATGCATGAGCACAGGTTCCTCCATTTCTGGTGTTCTGGAAGATGGTTCAGAATGGAGAGGTCACATTCAATAGGTCTTAAAGCTCTGCTCCTCCTCGAGATTCGCCGCCATATTGATGATGCATGACGCGCCGCTTAATATAAAATAAAAATGACTGTTTTCCGTCATTTTTAGAAGTCGACTAGAAGTCGACTTATAAAAGTCGACTTGCCGTCGACTTTCCGTCAACTGTGCTCTTAGGGTGATGACGAGGACTGTGAATGACGACGACGACGACGTTTCGTGGCGGTGGTCGATAGCGCGGCGCTTTACGACGTCTTATCGTGTCCTGTCTCGCGGCACGTATTCCTCGCATTCACGTAAGCTCTGTTCCTCCTCGAGATTCTCCGCCATATTGATGATACATGACGCGCCGCTTAATATAAAAATGACTGTTTTCCGTTTTTTTATAAGTCGACTATTTAGAAGTCGACTTCTCCGTCGACTTCTATAAGTTGACTATTTAGAAGTCGACTTTTAAGCGGGAAGCACACACTTCTGCACAACGCATAATGCGTAAGCATAAGAAAATTGATTGGTCCATACACATGTGCATAAGGAAATAGACCAATCAATTTTCTTATGCTTACGTATTATGCGTTGTGCAGAAGTGTGTGCTCCCCGCTTTAGGGTGCCATTACATGGAGCGCGGAAACGCGGAAGCGCGGAAGACAAAATTTACTAGATTTCCGTCGATCCGTTCCGTTCATTTGGTTACCTTATATTACATGGAGCACAATTTGCGCGGAAAAGCGGAATAGGAAATTATAAAATAAGAATGTTTAGCGGTATTTATTGATTAAAATGCTTGTATTCAATAAATAAACCGAAAAGATAAGCATACTAATACAAATTGCAATGAATTAAGTCAACACACATTTAATAAAGGAATATAAATGTCTAGTTATCACCATATTGTTCCGCTTTTCCGCGCAAATTGTGCTCCATGTAATATAAGGAGAAATAAACTTGCGGAACGAGCGCGTCAAATCGCGCGTCAAGTCATTATTAATTTACAAATACTATAATACTATAATATACTTAATACTCAATACTCAAATACTTACTGGACCGTTCATTATAAACGTTTTACACTTCTTTATATACTTGTTTAGCACTCCTTGGCGCACACACACGAAACACGCATAAATTCCGCTGTTCCGCTCAAATGGGATAGAAAGAAGCGACAGAAACGCGGAATCTAGTTACTTTCTTTCCGCGTTTCCGCGTTTCCGCGCTTTTTTCTATCCCATTTAAGCGGAACAGCGGAATTTATGCGTGTTTCGTGTGTGTGTGCCAAGAAGTGCTAAACAAGTATATAAAGAATAGTTTATAACAATTAAATCACTTTTCCAATTTTATGGAGAAATGTCCACAATATTCTAAGCGGGATAGAATATATTATAAAAATACATAACCTATCTGAGTGCAACAGTACAAAGAAAAAGAACGAATATTTGACGCGCTCGTTCCGCAAGTTTATTTCTCCTTATCCCAGGTAGCAAGATGTCGTCATTATAACGTCGATTTAAGGTCATTTCTCGTCATTTGACGTCAGTGGACTAAATAATGACGTAAAATAAACGTAATGTTTGTGACGATATATTGTCGTCATAAAAATATCGTCATTTTATCGTCATTTTTAAGTCATATTCAATGATTAATATTACAAATTTTAATCAAGTAATAATTGTAAGTAAATAGTATATTAGTAGAACATATTAGTTTTTTCTTCCGCGCTTTCACTATTCTAACGAGTAACAAAATATTAGATGGTACTGAGCTACTCGATTCGCAATCTGCGCATGTGCGAAAAGTCCGCGCGTATGCATAGGATCTAACCTAAGCTACGCAGCGAAATCCATTGCATGGCCAAAGAAGAAGAAGAAGAAGCGGTCTGTATTCTGTTTCTTCTTATATTTTTATATCGTCGATAGTGTGATTTTGATAAAAGTGTTTACTAACGGAACCATGTATAAAGTAATAGAATTTAATGAAGCAGATGGGGGTGACCTAGCAATTGTGCATTCTAAATGGATAACGCCACGTAAAAAGGAAGTATTCTGGCCACCTTATAAAGACAACGTAACTTTTATGCGTGCATTAAAAAGGGGAGAAGATTTTAATGAAAACACATGGCAGATTTACGGAATAGCCCGTAATTTCTTTGAATCCGGTAAGAACGTAACATAATTACTCATAATATTTACTATTTTAGACGTAGATATAGGTTAGTTTAGTTCACAATGAGCAGAAATAGTGATCGACTCTTTTTGCTAATTAAAATACGCACGAAGCTGTTACGTCCTTTTATCACAATGTTTATATTTGCGTAAACCGATCAACTAATTTCATACTTTCTGTACTTCTCCTGTTCCTCATACTTTCTATATTCTTTTATAATAGTTACATTGGATATTGAATAATATAAAATCGTAAATGAAAGATATATTAAAACCTTTGTTTTAATAAAATGGATTTAATTAAAAATGTATCTCTCTAACCTAAACATTTATCTTGTTCTTTAATAATTACAGACAATTTAGATCTAGCCAAACAAAAACTTTCTGTGGCAGAAGATACAAGCGATCTTAATACAGAAGCGGAATCACATTCACAAATTAGAAAAAGAAAAAAAACAAAACGTTTATGCGAGAGCAGTAGTAATAGTGAAGAAGAACCAACAGATTGTATATTTGACCGTCCTGCAAAAATTTCTAAATCATATGGTCGTCGTACAAAAATTCTAATTCATATGGTCGTCCTGCAAAAAATTCTAATTCACATGGTTTGTACTAAATAATTTTTATAGCATTCTTATGGATGTTTGTATAACGTGGAACATAAAAGTACACACAAAAAATATATACATAAAATTTTTACATATATATATCTATATATTTTGTAGATGTTAGCAATAATACTAAACAAATTAGTGATACTACAAAAAATATAAATAGATTGCCAATAGATGTAAATGTTGCTAGTTACTCTGATCGAACTTCTACTCCTGATCGGTTTGGTAAGTTTTATATGTATAAAATGTTTTTGTTTGTTAAACTTTTGTAGTAATAATATCTAGAAGTTATTTAAGTTCCTTTATTAATAATATGTGTAGATGTTAATAGCAACAGTGCTGATGAAAACATCACTGATGTTCTCACGAAGAAAGATAATATACCAATAGATGCAACAAATATTGCTGATACATCTCTGACTTCTGATTGTGGTCGATTTGGTAGGTTTTTTATTTCTAACTTGTATTGAATGACATATATTAAAGTGTTTTTTAAATTTAGTATTTACAATTTTTTAGTATTTATTTTTAATATTTAAATTGTTAACTGTCTTTATAGTTTAGTAATAAAGTAGTCTCAATTATTTGGTTGTTTCGTAATTTTTATAAGCCATTTCGAATAATAAAATCTTGTGTTTCTAGTTCTACGGAAAATATTGCAATTACTAGTGACCATTAAACAACAAAATGAAGATTTAATGAAAGCAGTACGTAATAAGAATCATACTCAACTATTGACTACATTAATACCAGAAGATTTTCCAGTAAAATTGCCATTAATGTCAAACAATCATATTGTAACATTAGAAGAATATTTACAAATAATGACAATTTGTCCGCTTTGGTAAGTTAAACGAAAAAAAAAATTCTTTATTTGTATATACTTTCTATATTATTCTGTAATAATTTATGCGAAAGAGAGATGCTATAATAATAAAATACAAATGTCATATAATTTCTGACCAGTTTATTTTCTGTGATGTGTTAAGTAAAGATGCGATGTAATTTCTTACATGTTTATTTTAAGTAAAAATGCCACATAAAAATAGAAACATTTAAAAAATGTGCTACGTAATACATATTTATAAACGAAGATTTGCAGGAACCAATACTCAGAGGCTTCTAAATGGTTTATATTATTCTTCGAGCCATCAAATTCGTTAAATCCTTATTTCCTTAGCATAATGCATAATAAATATATATTAAACATTTAAAATAGATAAACGCTATGTTCGGTTTGGGCGCTCACGCGCTGTAAGCATCATTCTGTCTTCGTTGCACATCGAATATCAAACGAAGATAGAGCGATACTTACAGTGCGTGAGCGCCCAAACCGAACGCAGCCATAATAAATGTTGTATGATAGTATTTTTATATTAAATAATATTCGTGAAATGACGTATGTTTCTCGACATAGTTGTGCCGTGATTTTGACGTCATAAGCATCACGTCATCGGTCTGTGACTTATAGCCGTCATTATGACTTCGTTTTTGACGTCTTTTATGACGTCAGTTTCGTCATGTTAATGACTTAAAAATGACGTTATATTGACGACATCTTGCTACCTGGGATATTACATGGAGCACAATTTGCGCGGAAAAGCGGAACAATATGGTGATAACTAGACATTTACATTCCTTTATTAAATGTGTGTTGACTTAATTCATTGCAATTTGTATTAGTATGCTTATCTTTTCAGTTTATTTATTGAATGCAAGCATTTTAATCAATAAATGCCGCTAAACATTCTTATTTTATAATTCCCTATTCCGCTTTTCCGCGCAAATTGTGCTCCATGTAATATAAGGCAACCAAATGAACGGCACGGATCGACGGAAATCTAGTAAATTTTGTCTTCCGCGCTTCCGCGTTTCCGCGTTTCCGCGCTCCATGTAATGGCACCCTTAGTCGACTTTCCGTCATTTTTAGAAGTCGACGAGAAGTCGACTTATAAAAGTCGACTTGCCGTCAACTTTCCGTCAACTGTGCTCTTAGGGTAGTCCATTGGAAATTACCAATCGCATTTGTCAATCTGTTTAATGAGCAACTGTGATTGGTCATTTCCAATGGACTAATCAACGATTAAGTTAATCGGAGTTTGGTCGAAGTGCGGTTCTTATATTTAAGACCGTTCTTAGGGTCCGTTCCGAGTTACGCATGGCTGCGTTCCAAAATTCACTCTGGGTAATTGAAATCTATCATTTTAGTTAACTAGGATGAATTTTGGAACGCAGTCCATGAGGCGCGTAGACTGCATAGAAAGTCACCAACGTATAGTTGACAAACTAATTAAAAATTATTTATAATTATCTTTTTCAATCGTTTGGAAATCTTTTGGAGAAATTTGCAAAAAACTTTTTAGAGTTTGGAAAACTATACAATTATTGAAAATTAATTAACTATTTAAGCGTATAGTTGGCAGATATATTTGTCTAAAACTTTTTTCTTATCTAATCGCTCCAAAATTATTTGGATAAAGTGTCGAAATATATTTTATTATTTGGATAACTACTCTATTTTAATAAAAATTAATTAACAAGTAAACGATATAAGAAATAAGTTGGCGCTGAAAGTTCGTATTTTTAAACAATAGCTCAAACGATTGCTCTTTAATTGCTTCTTAAAAAATTGCTCCTCTTTTAAAATTAATATTTTTTAAAATATTTACAAGAAACGTAAAATTTATAATTATCACTCAAAAACATATTTCTAATAACTTTGTTCAACTAAATCTAGCATAAAAATGATTGCTCCTTGATTGCTTTTTATTGCTCCATCACTACTTTAATAATTTATTACATTTTTATTGAAAAATTAACAAATTAATTATTTTACAAGTGACAGCCACCTATTGGCTGCCTATTGTAACTGTATATGGCTCGGCAGCCAGCGGCGAAAATATTCAAACGTCAATTCTATTGTTAATAACTATATCTCAAAGAGTTTAATCCTTTAATACCAATATTGATTTTTGGTAGAATAATTGTCCCTCCTTGCTCTATTGGAATATTCAATTGCTCCATTCGTAATTAATTTTGTATGATACTTTAGCATTTTTTTTTTTTTTTGAAAAATTGGCAAATTAAAATGGATGCATTATGCGTTACGCAAAAGTTTGTGCTCCGACCTTTAATTTGTTAATTTTTCAATAAAAATGCTAAAGTATCATACAAAATTGGAGTGAATATCTCAATAGAGCAATTAAGGAGGAACAATTAATCTACCAAAAATCAATATTGGTTAAAGGGTTAAACTCTTTGAGACATAGTTATAAACAATAGAGTTGTTATATTACGTTTGAATATTTCCGCCATTGGCTGCCGAGTCATATATAGTTACAATAGGCAGCCAATAAGTATGGCTGCGGCGTCACTTTGTGAAATAATTAATTTGTTAATTTTTTAATAAAAATGCAATAAATTATTAAAGTAATAATGGAGCAATAAGAAGCAATCAAGGAGCAATCATTTTATGCTGGATTTAGTTGCACAAAGTTATTAAAAATATGTTTTTGAGTGATAATTATAAAATTTACGTTTTTTGTAAATATTTTAAAAAATATTAATTTTAAAAAGAGAGCAATTCTTGATTCTAAAGGAGCAATTAAAGAGCAATCGTTTGAGCTATTGTTTATTAAAAAATATAAACTTTTAGCACCAACTTATTTCCGGTATCCGCGTTTACTTGTTAATTAATTTTTATTAAAATAAAGTAGTCTTTCAAATAATAAAATATATTTCGACACTTTATCCAAATGATTCTGGAGCGATTGAATAAGGCTAGAATCCCATGACATGTATTTTCCGCGTAACACGCAACCGCGCGTAACCAATTAGAAACGCGGAAAATACATGCCATGGCTGCGTTCGAAAACTTCACTCGGGTGCATACCGTCGTTCTGTCCTTGTTCAACTTTTAGTGAATAACAAAGATAGAACGACGCGGTGTGCACTCGAGTAAATATAAGTTTTCGAACGCAGCCCATGGGACTCCAGCCAAAGGTTAGGTTTTCATGGGCAGTGAAATGCAGCAGCAGCGAGCAGCAGTTTAGTAATTTCCTAGAAATGTTTGGCTCACTTCCGGCGTAAATTTTTGCTGCTTATGAAATTGGTTCTATACAGCCAATACTGAAGCCCGAATTTCGAGCAGCAAAAATTTGCGCCGGAAGTGAGCCAAACATTTCTAGGAAATTACTAAACTGCTGCTCCCTGCTGCATGCTACATTTCACTGTCCATGAAAACCTACTTTAAAGGTGCCATTTCACGTTGACGCTCGACGCTCATTTTCAGCGAGCAAAAATCTTCAAATATAATATATTTTATTTATATATATATACATATATAAATTTATTTATATAATATAAATAAGTAAAAAATATTATTTCTAGGGTCACGTGGTTTCGCTTTGACGCTAGCGTCAAGAAATAAAGCTGAATTTATTCAACATCCAGCGTTGACGCTGAATCGTCGTTGATCGTCTCAGTACAATCAAAAATAGACTTCAAAATACGTAAAATATTAATTATTTTCAAGTAATATCTTCAAGTAATAATATTTTGCGAATATATATATAAATAAAAATATTATTTCTGAAGATTTTTGCTCACTGAAAATGAGCGTCGAGCCGATCGAGCGTCAACGTGAAAAGGCACCTTAAGGCTGGGTTCGTCTTTGACGCTTTCAGCGCTAATGCTGGGTCTACAATGCGAGTCGCAAAGTCGTGAGTAGCAAGAATTGACCAATCACAGTCGATTATTCTCCTCAAATTCGATTGTGATTGGTTAATTCTTGCGGCTCACGACTTTGCGACTCGCATTGTAGACCCAGCATAAGTTAATCGGAGTTTGATTGAAGTGGCCCTTATGAATACTGGCCCTATTGCCTGTTCGTTTTAGCTGAACTTCTTGCACGGTTTATCTTTCCTCTTCTTCTTTTCATGTTAGAGAGAAAAAGAGAAAAGATGAACTATGCAAGAAGTTCAGCTAAAACGAACAGGCTTATTCACTGCCACTGAAATAACCGTGCGGGTTCTGTTAATGCGCAACGAGTGCAACTGATCATAGTTTTCTAGTATCCAGTGTCTATTCGTAGTATACGACCGGTGTGTTGGAAGAAAATATGAAGCTTCAAAGCAGCAACGAGGCTGGATCTCGTTAAAACTGGTCGAGAAAGAAAAGGAGACGGAGGAAGAAAGTGAGAAAAGTGACAGCTGTTGCGCTACTGCGCCGATTCTTCAGAACAAAGGGAAAGCAAGGAGACGAGAGGCCTTTTTCGTGATTTTAGAATCTCGACGACAAAACGGTGAGTTATGCATTGACGAACGGGTCACGTTAATCCCGAGTTTGTGTCCCCTAATTATAAACTTTTTATGCTCTCGTACAATCACTGTTTTGCTTAATCTTTTTATCTAACATATTAGTTTAAAATTTTTCAAATATGACAAGTATAAAGAAGTCTAGAAAAGTGCAAGAGAAGGCATCTTTTCTAGAACTGTTAAAAGTTAAAAGATCCATCTTTCTTTCTGTTTTAAAGATTATTCGATATATTTTCCTATATTTCCATTTTTCTCTCTAAGATCTGTACGCTTTAGCATTGCTTGTTTTAACTAAACTGTCAGAAATGTTAAACATAAAATGCAAAAAGAAAAACATAAAAGTTGTTTTTATCGTTCTTATCCGCAAAACATCAAGTTTATAGGCAAAAATTTATAGGTATTTAAAAGAGTTTATGCTGTATACTTGTGTACATTACAAGAATCTCCATCGATTAATTTCTTTAGCAACATTTGTTTACACTTTCTGTATCGAGATTAAACAGGTATATTCACTAGCATTTACGGTAAAGAGAGAAAAGAAAGCTATTGTGAAAAATGCAGATCTGTTGTTTATCATGAATAACGTACAACCGACCTAATTCTAACCTAACTTTATTTTGTAATAAGTCATTTAAAAGATTTGTCACACAAATGAAGCAATCAGTTAAGAGATACGATGAGTTTTATCCCAAAAAATGTAAAAAATTATTGATACATCATCAATAAGACTGCGTTCCGATATTCACTGCCAGTACTGAAAATCTATAATTTAAGTCACGTATACTGTTTTATAGGTTTTTGAGTAGTGGCAGTGAATATCGGAACGCAGCTTAAGTAACATATAAAATACTAAAATAAATAAAAAGATTTGAGATGAATGTAAATAAACATAAAACGTCTATTCGAAGGAATGAAAACATTAATTCTTATTTCGGATTTCTACTGACTGGATTTCTACCTAACTGTCATATAATTTTTATTCGTATGTTTATATATCACAAAACATATCCAGTAAGCAAACTGCCTACAGTATGACAACATATTGGCGGCAGATTTGCTTGGATATTGCAACAAATCCAGTATCATCTGTGTTCATATTAAACTTGTATTTTGCCATCAGAACTGATATGATCTGACAGCAGATTGTGGGCATATATATATATATATATATATATATATATATATATATGTATAAAAGCAAATGTAAATATGTATATATAATCTGTATTTTCTCTATTTATTAATAATGTAAAATTCTTATAAATTTAGATTTGACTATTTTAAGTAAAGAATCTGAGATATTTGTATTAAATATAGAATATATAAGATATGATATAATAACAAGCATATAATGATGATGATTTAAGGTAAAATAATGCACTGAAAAGGAAAATGGAACAAATGTGATCGTGTTTCTATAAGATAAAACAAGAGCAGTGGTTTCGTTGTATCGTAAGGAAGAGAAATTCCCTTGTATCTCTCTGAAACAGCATAGAATGGGTGAGAAATTTATCGACTTATAAGCTTACTGAGTTCTAATTTTGATTTTGAATAGATTACACTAATATGAATCTATTTATTAAATGGAAGTTAATTGATTGTTAATCAAATAAAATCAAATATAATCAAATTTGTCCTTCTAGCAATCTTGCTTCAGAATGTGTTCCTACATCTATGGCACAAGTAAAAACAGTATAGCTATAGTTTAAATGCTGTTTTTAAATTAATCAAATTTATTTATAATTTGAATATTAATTGCTAAATAATTTGTATATTAAAACTAATCTTAAAAAGGAACAGTGAAAAAATAATCATTAACTTTTCTTTTCCAAGTTATAATTCTATCTATAATATAAATAAGAAAAATTAATCTAGGTTATTTAGACAAGTTTCTGTAGTCACATAAATAGATATATCATTGATTTTCTATATTTTAGAATTTTTTTGCAAATTTTACTTGAACGTTTTCTCTATTTTCTTTCGGATTCTTTATTTTTATTCTAGTGTCATATATACAAGATGAAAATGTTATATTTATTAACTATAAAACTTTTACAAATTAAGTTTGCACTAAAAAATGTACTTGATAGCAAGCCATTTTTACATTTAACTATGAAAGATAAGAACATTAGTAAGCTCTTGTAAACTATAATGATATATTCTGCTCATTTCGACATTCTTTATGATATACTAAAAAATATCTATATATAAAAATTCAAAAATTTGAATAAGTTTTTTATCAACGTTTGACTTATTTTTAATTCATTTTCTAGTTATATTATACTAATGTATGTGTTGCTTAAATTAAATCTCTTATTCTTAAATTTAATATCTTATTTATCATCCCTGTTTAATTAGTACTGTTTAATTAATCAGTACAAAATTACCTTTTTCAAAAAAAGGTAAAAAAAGGCACCAAGTACGCACGCAATGTATATTGTAAATCTAAAAATCCTAAATAGTAGTAGCTTTATTTCTCCCTAACAAAATAATTCACAAAATTGCGTTATCTAACTCAAATAAGTGATATTTCAAAAAAAGATGTAAAATCTTTAAATTGCCCCAATTGCAAAGAGAATGGTAAATGTGAAAAATAGTGGCCTCCTCACCGATTTTGTAGGGAGGTATAAATAATTTATTAATTTGTCTATCATAAATTATGTTAATATTATTGCATCCCTACTAGTCAATATATCCTATACAATATATCAAAGTACATGAGAGGGGGTTAGTGACGCGCTTTAAAAGTATTTAACTATTTAAATCGCGTCACTATACTTTAACCTATATAGGTTAAATAGTTAAATACAAAATATCTGCTTTAATGAATATCACAACTAAATAATACATTCAATTTTAATTATTAATTGGATTCATGTTAAGATTCATATGTCGCTACGGAGCATACGCGTGCGGCCACGGAGCATGCGCATGTGGCCGCCGGGCATGTTCGTAGTTGCTACATCTTGTCGGTATGACAGATCTCATAACCTAATAGTCGTCAACTTTAACTGTTAATATCTAGCTTCACGGGGCAGAGCGACACTTTTTTCTGTTAGATTCTTTCGTTTCACGAAAAAACACGTCGGTTAAGCCTAAGTTCAATGAAATCGGTGAGGAGGCCACTATTCTTCACATTTACCGAGAGAATATATATATTGCTTTGAAAAATAATTGTTGTTTTTAACTATTTTTAAAAAATAAAACTCAAGTGGTACGTATCTATATGAAGTATGCGGTGGGAGTAAAAAAGCAGCGCCAAGTTTTTTTTACAAGAAAAATTTATTTAATTTATTTTAATTAAATATTTTTATTTTGTAGGGGAGACCGGGGCGAAGTCGGCCCCGGGGCGGAGTCGTTTTTGCAATTATCTCGAAATCTGTATATTGTGTGAACTCGCCATTAATACTGTAAGCGCGGCTTATGATGCCCACGTGACCAACGGAGTGTAGTGAAATTACGTACCATGTTCTGATTCTTATCGAAGCAAACGTGTATTCGCAGGTCAAAAGTAACTTCCGCGTCGAAAGTTTGTAACATCTTAAGTATTATTGTCTCTTCGAATCTTAAAGTAAGTGACTCTAAAGAGTAATGCATGGTGAACACGAATCCAGTGCAGTTTTTTTATTTTCATTGATTTCTATTATTTTATAAGTGACCAAACCTAAAACTTGTGTTCGGGGCGGTCGTTTCCAAGCCAAAACGAAGTCAAGAAAGCTAAATAATATGTGCTGCGTATGCTCGGAGATAGTAGAAGACAGAGCAGATGAAAAACAGTGCATTTTGTGCAGGCGTAAGGCACACAACGAGTGCGTGCGCTCGTCAGACTCTGTTTTTACATGCTTTAACTGTTAGCGAAAAAAAAAATTGATTTTCTTGAAATTATTTTCCGCTTTCCATTTTTCTACTAAAAACAATGAATAAAGTGTATTCTATTATTTTTTATGATCAAAATTATGTATCTTTATTTATAATCCAGTCCGAGAATGAAGACACGACTCCGCCCCGGGAATTTTGACTTTTCGATTTTTGCACCTTTGTCATTTTTACTCTACTAGACACTACAGACGCGCGCTACGCGCGCGCTATTTAGCTTTAACATTACACAACTGTCAAAATATATGATGACAGTTGCAAATGAAGTAAGCGCCGTGAGAGAACCAATCGGCATCGCGGAAAAGAGGCAACAATAAACTATCCATGCCTTTTTTAGAAAAGGATACCGGTTGAACAAAGCGACGTAGACCAAAAATGCCTATATAAATTTTGTAGCAAAGGGTTCACTCTTTACAATGGTATACTATATTTCACTAAAATGATTTATTTTGTTGTTAAAAATTGGCACTGAAAAAAAAGGCCGACTTCGCCCCGGTCTCCCCTACTGTTATCTCTTTAATTGTGATTAAAACGATTCTTTGTAATATTATAATTTTGTTAAAAAGAATTAAAGCTTGGGTTGGAATGAGAAGACCCTCGAATGGGAATACAAAGATATATACCACTTAGAAGATATACCTATATTAAAGATATGTATACCACTTGAGTTTTATTTTTTAAAAATAGTTGCACAACAATTATTTTTCAAAGCAATATATATATTCTCTTTGCAATTGGCACAGTTTAAAGATTTCACATCTTTTTTTGAAATACATATCACTTATTTGAGTTAGGTAACGCAATTTTGTGAATTATTTTGTTAGGGAGAAATAAAGCTACTACTATTTAGAATTTTTGGATTTACAACATACATTGCGCGTGTATTTGGCGCCTTTTTTACCTTTTTTTGAAAAAGGTAATTTTGTACTGATATCATACATTTTGTAATGATAAGCAGGAATCGGCAAAAAACTTCCATTTTTCATTTTTTATTCACAAATTAGCAATAACAACAAATTAAATTTTTATTGAATTAGCAAATTAGTAATTAGTCACAAAAATTACTAATTATATAAAAATTAATATTTAGGCAAAAGTGAATTACCCATTATTTAAAAGATTGGTAATTCGTTTCAGAGAAAAATTTCTAGTTACGTGAAAATTAGTATTTAAGCGAAAATGAAATAATTTCTATACGTATATATATACGACCTTCTATTTTTTTACATATATACATATATTTATACCCGTATAATGTAGAGAATCGCAATAATAATATTAAATGTGGATAAAGTTCCGAAAAGCCCATACCTCCGATCGTTCTGAAATTTTGTATACTATTATATTTTGATATGCTAATTATGAATATGTCAATGAAAATTGGCGCAAAGGTCATTTTCTAGGTAAAAATTAAAAAAAATTTTTTTTGATGCTCACAAGTAACACTACCCAACTGATACTCACCGATTTGAATGAAACTTAACATACTTATTAAACACCGAAAAATATTAAATACGTGTTTTTTTGTTTCGGCTAAATACGCTTTTTAGGGGTAGAAAGCACCCCTCAACCTCTACTACCCAACTGATACTCACCGATTTGAATGAAACTTAACATACTTATTAAACACCGAAAAATATTAAATACGTGTTTTTTTTGTTTCGGCTAAATACGCTTTTTAGGGGTAGAAAGCACCCCTCAACCCCTATTACCCAACTGATACTCACCGATTTGAATGAAACTTAACATACTTATTAAACACCGAAAAATATTAAATACGTGTTTTTTTGTTTCGGCTAAATACGCTTTTTAGGGGTAGAAAGCACCCCTCAACCCCTGGAGGTGGAAACAGTTATGGCTAATTATTTCTGAAACGATACATTTTCTGAAAAAAGTGCTTAGGACCAAAGTTGTAGAGTTCATAGTGATGCACTTGATGGCGACCTTGAAGTCGACCTTGAGGTCGATTTTCAAGGTTATTTGAAAATCATTTCATGTTTTTCAAAGGGAGTAGTTTACTTTTCATCCCGAGAATCGATAGAGCATAAAATTTTACATTCAGAACGTTGGTGGTTTGTAAATAAAACAAGCCTCTGCAATTTAAAATTGTTCATTGATCCAACCAATTAAGGCAAGATCAGTCAATAATTCGATCAATAAAGGAATTGAAAGTTAATTATTCATTCAAATAAGGCAAGATGTGATCGAGATCCAGCCAGTAAAGGCAAGATGTGAGCGAAATCCAGCCAGTAAAGGCAAGATGTGAGCGAAATCCAGCCAGTAAAGGCAAGATATGGTCGAGATCCAGCCAGTGAAGGCAAGATGTGAGCGAAATCCACCCAGTAAAGGCAAGATATGGTCGAGATCCAGCCAGAGAAGGCAAGATTTCATAATTTCTTTTCATAGTCTATGAGTATAAACTCATATCTTGCCTTTACTGGCTGGATTTCGCTCACATCTTGCCTTTACTGGCTGGATTTCGCTCACATCTTGCCTTTACTGGCTGGATCTCGATCACATCTTGCCTTATTTGAATGAATAATTAACTTTCAATTCCTTTATTGATCGAATTATTGACTGATCTTGCCTTAATTGGTTGGATCAATGAACAATTTTAAATTGCAGAGGCTTGTTTTATTTACAAACCACCAACGTTCTGAATGTAAAATTTTATGCTCTATCGATTCTCGGGATGAAAAGTAAACTACTCCCTTTGAAAAACATGAAATGATTTTCAAATGACCTTGAAAATCGACCTCAAGGTCGACTTCAAGGTCGCCATCAAGTGCATCACTATGAACTCTACAACTTTGGTCCTAAGCACTTTTTTCAGAAAATGTATCGTTTCAGAAATAATTAGCCATAACTGTTTCCACCTCCAGGGGTTGAGGGGTGCTTTCTACCCCTAAAAAGCGTATTTAGCCGAAACAAAAAAACACGTATTTAATATTTTTCGGTGTTTAATAAGTATGTTAAGTTTCATTCAAATCGGTGAGTATCAGTTGGGTAGTGTTACTTGTCAGTGGCCGCACGCGCATGTAAAAGTGCGCCAATTTGCTGGTCAATCATGCAGAATAATCAAGCATCTTAATTCAAGCAGTTAGGTATCACGCTGGGAGTTTGTTTAGTTTTATTATGCGGGGGAAGGGGCTCCGCCGCAGCGGAGCCCCTCCCCCGCCTAATTGCGTACTGTTTATACGCATGTACTATACACATATGTTTTATATATACACATGTATTATACACATGCGTATAAACAGTACGCAATTAGGCGGAGCCCCTTCCCCCGCATAATAAAACTAAACAAACTCCCAGCGTGATACCTAACTGCTTGAATCAAGACGCTTGGTTATAAGTGCTTGGGTACAGTTCACGAATATATCGGCCGAGTGGGTACCGCATCCTAAAAATAGGATGTGGTACCCACTCGGCCGGTAATTTACCACGCGAAACTCGGTTACAGGATTAAAAAGTATACATGTTTGTAAAGCGCGTCACCTAACCCACGCGGAACTCGGTTACAAGTTTGTAAAGCGCGTCACCAAACCCACGCGACCCGGGGAGAGTCGTGGTTAGTTAGATAAATAAAAAATATGCAAAAAATTTTTTTTTAATTTTTACCTAGAAAATGACCTTTGCGCCAATTTTCATTGACATATTCATAATTAGCATATCAAAATATAATAGTATACAAAATTTCAGAACGATCGGAGGTATGGGCTTTTCGGAACTACAGCCTTAAATGTAATCATAGTTATAATATAGATTACAGAACTATTGTCTTCTATTTTTGAAATTAGTTAAATACATATTGATTATATAGATACGTATTTATTACGTATTTATTATATTTAATGTTATTCTTGCGATATATTAAATAGATATAAATACACATATATGTATATTATTTGTAAAAAATAAAAGGTCATATATGCATGTATGTATATAACATTAACATAATTTTTTTTAATCACGTTTAACTACAATAATTAAATTATTTATATTAAACCAATTAATAATTTTTAAAATAAGTAATTTACCTGAGACAAATTATTCCTTATTAAAAAAATTAGTAGTTATTTTCCACTAATTATTAATTATTATTTCAAATAAGTAGTAATTTATTTTACAAACTATTAGTTATTTTAATAATAAAGAATTTATTTTTATACACAAAAAGATTTGATTCATTTTCACCTAAATACTAATTTTTACGTAACTAGAAATTTTTCTCTGACAAATTACCTTTTTGTTTTAGTAATGCGTAATTCACTTTTACCTAACTATTATTAATTTTTCCGTAATTAGTAATTTTTTGTAACTAATTACTAATTTGCTAATTCAATAAAACTTTAGGTAAATATGTATGTAGTATTACAGCACTCTCTACAATTTCTTTTCAAATTTCATGTATTTATAGTAAAAAATATTCTCAAAAGGAAAATTGTTATTCCGTTTGTTTATAATTAATACTTAAAATATCACAATATCGATAAGTAAAGAAATAATAATTTATGGATGTATATTTTACTTCTTACTATTAGGTCATATGTTATTTACAACTTTATTCAATTATATTTTTTAAAATTATTAATCTTTGTTAAAGCAGAGAATGGTAGAAAGCATAAATACAGAGTATTCTCTGCTTTAACCAAAAGCACAAACTGTTTTCTGCTTAAATTGTGATCCTTTATATTTTTATACCGAAACATTTTTCGAATGTGCCATGTATTCACATTATCAATTACATCTTGAATTGCAAGCAAGGACTATTATTAATTTGTTCTACTATATATCAATCAGATACTATATTGAAGTTTAAATAACATAATATAATATCTAATTAAAATAAGGATTAAGCGAAATATACTTATATCCATAAATTGTCGTTTTAAATATCATTTCCTTACTTATTGACATCGTGATATAAGCATTATGTATTAATTAGAAACAAACGGAATATGAGCGACGAATTTCCTCCTCAGAATATTTTTTACTACACAAAATATATTACTAAAAAATAATTAACATATTTCCGCGTCAAGTTTTTCAGCGTAAAAAAGCAGCGTCAAGTTTTTGTACGAAATTTTTTTTATTTCAATAAAATATTTGCATTTTTTATTGTTACTTCTTTAACAGTTTTTAATCTTTGCGATTAACATCTTTGCATTTAAATACCTTGTATTCCTGTGTTGGATTAAAAATTTTGTAATTGTATCTTCTCTTTCTGATTAACGCAATTTAAAGATTTATTTAAAGATCAATCAAGAAAACATTTATTTAAAAAGATACATATCACTTGGGTTGAGTTAGGTAACGGAATTTGGTTATATTACAATGGCTGTAAGGAAAAATGAAGCTATTATGACTTGTGTAAGAAGACACTTAAATACAAAAATATTTTTTAAAAATAATACAACAGTTATTTTCCGAAGAATATATATTCATTTTATAATTGACGCAATTTATAGATATCATTTATTTTTGTGAAAATACAAACATACCACATCGGTTTTTTAGAAGTATAAAAATACTTCATCAGTTTTTTTTAGGTACAGAGATACTTCGATTTTTTGAGATACAAACATATCACATCGGTTTTTTTTAGGTACAAAGATATCTCTTTGGTTTTTTTTAGGTACAAAGATACCTCATATGTGTTTTGAGGTACAAACATACAACATCGGTTTTTTTTAGGTACAAAGACACCTCATCGGTTTTTTGAGGTACAAACATACCACATCTGTTTTTTTTAGGTACAAACATACCACATTAGTTTTTTTTAGGTACAAAGATACCTCATCGGTTTTTTTTAGATAACCACTTTCTTCGAGCTAACATGCTGCGCGTATACTTAATGCCTTTTTTTACCTTTTTTTTTAAAGGTAATTTTGTTGTGATATCATTTCTTTTTGTAGTATTAGGGATCATATAAGCATTAAACATGTTTATAACATATATATTTTGCGACATAGAATACAAATATAACTCAGCGTAATATGTTATAAGCATGTACTAGTATAGTATATCCTTAGGTGATAGTATGTCTAAGTAATAATATGTAAACATAACACTTCTGTATGTTCAACACAACAAGGATCTGTACATATAAAAATAAATTTTCTTTACTAAACACATGCACATGTAAAGGAGATTAGGCTATTTACAAACATCTTTATTCCTGTATTACAATAATTTGTTAAAATAAACGAAATTTAAATTTAAAAAAAGGATTTTAAAGCTTAAAATCTCTACTTTTGAAAGGTTACTATTATTTTTTAGTTTCTGTGAGTTTGATAATTTTTACATATAAAAAACTACGAGCTAGACGAAATAGAAAATTCTTCTCTCACTTTGTGGGCCTGTCACGTGCACAAAAAAAATCTGCGAAAATTTTCGACTTCCTAACATGAAAGCTTGAAGTTTTCCTTACAAAATCTTTTTTTAAAAATGTTTCTACGATTTTTTGTTGCTGAGTTATCGCGGATTGAATAAGAAATGAGCATTTTGACTTTGATTGCTCATAACTCTCTTTATAAAATCATCGTAAAAAAAGCTTGTAGTTTTTTATATGTAAAAATTATCAAACTCACAGAAACTAAAAAAATAATAGTAACCTTTCGAAAGTAGAGATTTCAAGCTTTAAAATCCTTTTTTAAAATTTAAATTTCGTTTATTTTTAACAAAGTTACAGCTGCTTGAATTTTGCCTATTTTTAAAGATAAATTTAGCGTTCCTTTAATTTTTGTGAGAAATGAGAAGATAAATGATCGGGTTTGTTAGATTGGGCACGTATTACTGGATTTTTCGACACGTGCAATTCTTTGAATGACGTTCACGATGATATTCGTGTTATGTACGATGCTTCTGTTGAAATCGAGGAATCACATGCCGGAAAAGTTTTACTTAGGTATTTATCATTAAAAATAACTTTGTATAATTCTCTTTTATGTTATCTTTTTATTTTTTTTTATTAGATCATGGTACGAGAGGAACAAACACATTTTTCCAGCGAGTAGATGGGAATCTTTTGATCCAACGAAAAGTTATGACAAGTATACAGTGTCGGATAAAAATAGGAAGAAAGATAAAATCTGATAAACTTATATTCAACAAATTGTCCAATTTCGTTTAAAGGATTCAGATTCAAAGGACTGTAAATATTATAAATAACCAGATAAACATCTTTGTTTCATCATACAATTGATTCATTATAAAGAAGATTGTAATATATATATATATATATATATATATATATATATATATATATATATATATATATGGGGCATTCTCCGTGAAATCAGACACCCCCCCCTGTCCAAAAATTGGGGTCACCTAAAATATTCATCCGGGGCTCATTTTATAGCTACACATATGTAGTTTTATTTGAGCTGTGGCCTTTTGAAAAATCAACATGGCGAACCCCAATATGGTGGCCGAAGTCTGCGGGTAACGAGGTACGACAGATGAAATCGTTACATAAAACAGTTTCGAATGTCATAGAAATATGTG
This sequence comes from Temnothorax rugatulus, assembly GCA_035220575.1. NCBI lineage: Eukaryota > Metazoa > Arthropoda > Insecta > Hymenoptera > Formicidae > Temnothorax > Temnothorax rugatulus. The sequence continues at coordinate 56,023 of JASTWL010000623.1, read as the reverse complement.
TTAATGGGTTTATTTAGTAGTTAGCATTGAATCCATGGAAAAAATGAATTTTTAGTTTGTCCAAAACCAATATGGCGGCCAAATTATTCGTGAAATGCTAAAAAATAACTATTTCGTTCTTTAAAAATTACAAACTGCGTTCAATTTCCATGAAAATTTATATCATGATACATTTTAAGATGTTGATCATAAATTAACAATTGGGACGTCGTATTTGAATATGACAAAACCCAATATGGCGGCTGTATATTCGAAAAATGCTAAAAAATAATGACGTCGATATTCAAATCATACAAACTCTTTCCAATTACACATTTTGTTGCTTGCGATTTCTTAAGTGTTTCTAGGTAATTGTGAGGTGCAGAATCCAAGTATACCGTCAGATTTGTGGTCTATCAGATCTAGTTTACGAGATACGGCATATATGCCTTAGTATCTGAATAAGTCCATAAACCGATAAAAAATCATCTCATTTGTTAACTTAAGTACATTTCTGGTTACACTGGTCGACAAAATATGAACTTTTTCTCCATTTTGACATTGAATAAGTAAGTGAAGGCAAGACAGGTAGTCTTTCGAGCCAGTGAAGTCAAGAGAGACAGACTGTCCAGCCAGTGAAAGCAGGAGGTTTTTTTCAAAATCTAGCGGCCATAATTGATCAAACACGTTCAAATTTTGTCACCGCAATAACGAAATCATAGTCAGAAATAAAAAAATAATGAAAATTCATAAAAATTTGAAAAAATTTGCTAATTTTAATAACAAATTTTAGTTTTTCGAAAAAATTAATATTTAGCCACCATGTTGTGTCCGGCCATATCTGAAAAAATGTAATAATTAATTTGTAACCACTCACCAAAAGATTGTAGGGACACGAAATTTTTTAATAAAAATTTAACAAAGTTTGTGAGTTTCATTTCACAAGATAATCATTTTTCAGCATTTTACTTATAAACTGGCCGCTATGTTGGTTTCAACATATTGAAATTAAATATTCTTGTTGATGAGCAGCAATTAAAAAATACCGTAACACTCAAATTAATAATAATTAGAACGAGTCTGTATGATTTGAATATCGACGTCATTATTTTTTAGCATTTTTCGAATATACAGCCGCCATATTGGGTTTCGTCATATTCAAATACGACGTCCCAATTGTTAATTTATGATCAACATCTCAAAATGTATCATGATATAAATTTTCAAGGAAATTGAACGCAGCTTGTAATTTTTAAAGAACAAAATAGTTATTTTTTAGCATTTCACGAATAATTTGGCCGCCATATTGGTTTTGGACAAACTAAAAATTCATTTTTTCCATGAATTCAATGCTAACTACTAAATAAACCCATTAACACATATTTCTATGACAGTCGAAACTGTTTTATGTAACGATTTCATCTGTCGTACCTCGTTAACCGCAGACTTCGGCCACCATATTGGGGTCCGCCATGTTGATTTTTCAAAAGGCCACAGCTCAAATAAAACTACATATGTGTAGCTATAAAATGAGCCCCGGATGAATATTTTAGGTGACCCCAATTTTTGGACAGGGGGGGTGTCTGATTTCACGGAGAATGCCCCATATATATATATATATATATATATATATATATATATATATATATATATTACAATATAGCTACAATATATATATTACAATGTAGCTACAATATATATATTACAATGTAGCTACAACATATATATATACATATATTGTAGCTACATTGTATTTTTAAGGACTGTCATTTTAATTCATTCAATTATGTAATATTTAATTCATTTGCTCGATTATGTAGCTCTACTAAATTACAGTCCTTTGAATCTGAATCCTTTAAACGAAATTGGTCAATTCGTTGAATCTAAGTTTATCAAATTTTAGCTTTCTTCCTATTTTTATCCGACACTGTATACTTGTCGTAACTTTTCGTTGGATCAAAAGGTTCCCATCTATTCGCTGGAAAAATGTATTTGTTCCTCTCGTACCATGATCTAATGAGAAATAACATAAAAGAGAATTATACAAGGTATTCTTTTAATTAATGATAAATACCTAAGTAAAACTTTTCCGACATGTGGTTTCTCGGTTTCGACAGAAGCATCGTACAGAAGGCGTCAATAATGCCTTCCCAGCTAAAATTGCTACGCACAACGCATGTAGCTATTTGTGCATTAAGACTATTGGTTCTCAGAGAACCGGCAACGTCTCGGAGAGCTGTCAGTGTTAACTCAATGCGGAAGAAAGGTTATCAAGCACGATTACCACGTGGAAATCGTGGTTCATAACCTTCCATCGTCTGGAAATATAAGGAGAGGTAAGAAATACATATTAATATATATAATATGTTTGCAATAAATACATTTTATATATTTTAAATAAATATATTTGCAGATTAGCGAAAGTTGGCAAACTGGAAACGCCAAAGTTACAGAGGAAATACAAGGGATAAGTATTTATAGTTATTTATAATTATACAGATAAACATATCATCATGCAGATAATCAGTGCATTTAATACAGAAAGGATAACAGCAATTATATATAACAGTATTGGCGAGAAAGAAGTAAAAGGCACACATGATTAAAACGCAAAGTAATATTTATATACTAAGTAATATTTATATTTAACTGCCTCTGTTTGAGCATGCTGAAAGCAGCATATAAATATTACTTTGCGTTTTAATCACTGTAATAACATAGGTTTTCTGGACGGTGCTTACTATGTAAGGACAATAACGTTGATCAATCAAAACTTGTTAAACATGTGCGTCCTGCCTTTTACTTGTTTCTCGCCAACAATATTACATGTAATTGCTGTTATCCTTTCTGTAATTAAATGCACTGATTATCTGCATGATGATATATTTATCTGTATAATTATAAATAACTATAAATACCTGTCCCTTGTATTTCCTCTGTAACTTTGACGTTTCCAGCTTGCCGACTTCCGCTAATCTGCAAATATATTTATTTAAAATATATAAAATGTATGGTAATACTGAAGGAGAGCTCCCTCCTCACCGATTTCGCTGAATGTAGGCTTAATCGACGCGTTTTTGCACAAAACGAACGAATCTGGCAGAAAAAAGTCCCGCTCTGCCCCGCGAAGCGAGATATTAACTGTTAAAGTTGACGACTATCAGGTTATGAAACCTGTTATACCGACGCTATGTAGCAACTACGGACATGCTCCGCGACCACATGCGCATGCTCCGTGGTCACATGTGTAGTGACGTACTTGAGCGCTCAACCTCAATGACATATCATTGATATCATATATTGTTCTGTGCAATTCCAAAATATTTATTATTATAATGCCATATTCAGTAGAGCAGTTAAATAGTAATCCGTGGCTAGCGGTTCAGGATGTTGTTGGCGATGCAAAAATATGGCCCAAATCCATCCGAAAAATGTTTTGGGATAAAAATCTAAAAGATCACAACAGAATGATCCTTGTCAATTTTTCATATCTAAATGCAGTATCCGAAGATTTTTTTTCACGATATATTAACTTTTACATTGAAAAATGCGTATACAGCGGAAAGAAAGCGCAATATTAAGGATAGATTTAGCTATTTAAATCATGAGGTAATTGTTTTAATTTTAATTGATAACTATATATCAAATAAGTATTACTTATGTTTTTTATACTTTGTAGGAATTCGGACATATTCGACGCAGCCGTGTATACAGTTATCACGTTTATTTTAAGGAAATGTTAGATTTCAACTTTAATCCAATTAATAAATAATAAAATTTAATATATTGTTTTCAAATTTGTGGTTTTGATAACAACAGAGAATATTTTGGAACACAAATTATTTCTGTTACAGATATTAAGCATTTAAGTTAACGAAACAGAAATAATTTGTTAAAGCAGAGAATAGTTGGTATATGATAAGTACACATAAATATGTACTTTTCATATATCAACTATTCTCTGCTTTAACAAATTATTTCTGTTACAAATATTAAGTGTTGAGAATAACACTTGAAATTGTTTACTTACCAAGCAGACAGTTGTCACGTGACCTTCTTTTGCATGCGCGTGCGGCTACGGAGCATGCGTATGTGGCCGCAGGGCATGGTCGTGGTCGCTACCAGTCGCTACATTCCGTCGGTATGACAGGTTTCATAACCTGATAGTCGTCAACTTTAACAGTAAATATCTCGCTTCGCGGGGCAGAGCGGGACTTTTTTCTTCCAGATTCGTTCGTTTTGTGCAAAAACGCGTCGATTAAGCCTACATTCAGCGAAATCGGTGAGGAGGGAGCTCTCCTTCAGTATTACCAAATGTATTTATTGCAAACATATTATATATATTAATATGTATTTCTTACCTCTCCTTATATTTCCAGACGATGGAAGGTTATGAACCATGATTTCCACGTGGTAATCGTGCTTGATAGCCTTTCTTCCGCACTGAGTTAACACTGACAGCTCTCCGAGACATTGCCGGTTCTCTCAGAACTAACAGTCTTGATGCACGAATAGGTAGATGCGTTGTGTGTAGCAATTTTAGCTGGGAAGGCATTATTGACGCCTTCTGTACATAACACGAATATCATCGTGAACGTCAAATGTGAATGAACAGAGGCTCGCTCTTTCCTCGTGCCTAATCGCAATATATTTCATACATTAAAATAACATGCCAACATTGTGATATTGCTTCATAACCCAGCGAAAACAACCTAGTCAAAGTGATGTCAAATTGCCATCAAATTGCCGAGGGGTATGATGTCAAAAGGAGTGATCAAAATGATAGCAAAATGATGGCATCATGACTGCAAAACGTCCCATACCTTGATGGCCATTATGACTGTCATTTTGATGTCTGTTTGATGTCAACGTGACATGTCTGTTTGATTTCAAAGTGATATCAAAATAATTCCCTCTACAGTAATAAATGCAAAACTAAAATCAAATTAACGTTTCAAATCAACGTTTTTTTAGAAAAAAAATTGAATATCTTTCGCAAATATATCTTTGTAGAAATCTGATTATAAATATGAGAAAATCTGTGCAATTTATTAAAAATTTTCATACATACGGATACTGAAATATTTTAAAAATTTTTATTCAATTATTTCTGAAAGTATCTGAAAAATTATATATATTTTTTAATAATTTTTTATAAGTCCCAATTCTTGTAAAATTTCTCAGAAAATATGAGAAATTTTTTATATTATTAAAGATCTTCATACAGTATAAGGTCTTCAATAATACCATAATAAACGCGATCACGGAAGCTCCAAACGTTCGAAACACTACAAAACAACGTCGGAGATCCCTTTTAAGAAAATAACTGAGTAGATCAAATTGTCTCATTATTACCCACATAGCAAAACATAATGCTGATCCAGTTTCTGTCTCAGAAAGAACATAAAATGTACTAGTGCATTTTGCCATCTCTGCACTGTATAATTTCTCGGAGGTATCACAAAAAATATTAGAGCCAAGAGCTAAATTAGAGCCAAGATCTTACAAGCTCGCCTTTTATCCTAGTGCGTAAGGATTTTTGCTTATGAGAAGGTACTGGCGCATGTATGCGCATGTTACTAGTGCTTGTTTGAGCGAAAATTTTCTAAGTCCCTTTACGATATGTTGCTTTCGCGCCGCGGTCGTTACCTCCGGCGCAGCCCGAGCAAAAGTTTTCTAAGTTCCCTCGCGGAGTGTTGCTTTCGCGTCGCGGTCGTTACCTCCGGCGCAGCCCGAGTAAATTTTTCTAAGTCCCTTTACGACATGTTGCTTTCGCGCCGCGGTCGTTACCTCCGGCGCAGCCCGAATAAAAGCTTTCTAAGTTCCCTTGCGGCGTGTGACTTTCGCCGGGATATTTTGCTGTGTGGGTAATGTAGTCATTTTGATGTCATTTTGATGTCATTTTGATGTCAATGTGATTAATCGAGTTTATCCCGCATAACACTCAATTATATTATCTAAAAATTCATTTCCACCTTTCCCTATAATGTTTCATCACGCACAACGTCAATCTACATGGTGTCAATTTTTCGTCATATTAGTCTATTCTTTTGACACAATGACGACAAACGACAGTTTTGACGTCATATTGACGTCATTTTGACTAGGCTGTTTTCACTGGGAAGTTTTATCATTTAGTTTAGTATCTTTTAGTATCTTTACCTTATTACAATAAAATCGTAAAACGTATAATGGTGCGATAATATAAGAAAAATCCTCCTTGACATACATTAACTGATCTGCCATTACTGTTTTAAGTTCGCTGAATTCACGCCTCAGAACTTCTAAACATCTCTGAAAAAGCTGATAGATAAAATTACCTGCATGTGAAAATTTAATTTATGCAGCAGAACATTATATACGTGAACGTTACTCTTCTGTAGAAACTTAATATTAATTACGAACGATAATTCCTTCGCGTAAACGGGAGATTTTATAGTAACTATGAACGGAAATCAAGAGCCACCATTGAAAGTAGTAAAAGTTACGTTTCTCTGATTGAGATACGACGACGTATCTTAATAAATATGAATTATTACTGTAAGTTACTACAGATGTACTCACTCGCGTAAACATATAATAATATGTACAGACTCCTTGATCTCCTCGGTATCAGCTCGGTATCTGCCGTCAATATATATTTCACTATCACTATCTATCACACGGCGATTCACTATCACGCGGCGACGATCACGATCGTCACTATTTCTAGGTTATAATATTAACTAACTGACAGCGCGCTGAACCGGCTGAACGCACTGACTGCATATCGATATCGATATATCAACTCGAATGGATTTACTCGCTGGGTTGATAATACCTAATTTACCTAAATAGAAATCTTCCTCCTGACCGACAAGTCTATCGACCTAATTTACCTACTAGGTCGATCGATAATAATGCGCGCGCGATATCGAAACTGGCGATACTAGCACCGCCAGTGTCGAAAAAGTGAGTTACATTACACTGTTATACGTATGTTACAAAAATGTAACATACGTCGGCGCGTTAGGAGTATATATATCTTAATATAAAATTTTCACATTTTTGACTTTACGTCGCAATATCTCCGCTCGTAGGGCACGTAGCGGAAAATATTATAGGAGAACCCCCCCCCCCCCCCCATATAGACCCAAAGCTATCGATCAAGCCTACTTAGAACTTGATCCGTTCACTCGTTATATGAGATCTCAACATCTCGAGTACTCGCAACGCGTCGCGTCGCGTAAAAGAGTCACGGTCGGTCTCGCTCCGCGTATACTTGACGCGAAACACTATATATCGTGTCTCTTGATAAAGAAAAGTTACTCAGGGTCATATCTTTGACAACATATGTCATGAACAAAGTCATCGGAAAGAGGTTCCCTATTCGGTATATTTACCATTTATTTATATTAGACAATATACAAGATACATGTAAAGAGAAAAACTAATCTAATTCAAAAGGCTTGTTGGAACTTTTATTAATTGCAGTAAGACAGCTGTCATCCGAGTTATGTGTACATTCTTAACCTTTAAGGGCTTAATGAAAATGATTGGAGGTCCATATATTGGCTAGTGTAGCCACAGTATAATCGGGATTTTTTGTAACAAAATAAACTACTTTTTTTGCATAAATTGTAAGCAAGGTACGTATATTTAACGTATGTACGGACGCGGCGGTGTCCGGAAAGTAAAGCTACATTGTATGTAGGCCGATAGGAATATTTGTTTGCGTATTATGACTAAACTGGCTTGACCTTGACCCTTTCGTTTTCTTCTCGCGTTTGTTTGGCAGTGCTAAACAAAGTATTGTTCGAGTAACACATCTTTGAAATAGTAGCACCGATCTAGAATCGATCGTCAAATGCGAGGTGCGTTTCATCATACGTTTTCCCAACGCATGACGTTGGAACAGAATTATACACTGACTGTGTAAAGGGAAATATTTACCTTTAACAAACAAGTATGTAACATTAATAACCGAAAAAACACGTTTTCTTATTTACTACATGACGCCATATTGATTTTTGGCTTTATTCGGGAGACGCTTGCTCCGCTTCCTCTATGAGGCAGCTTTGTGATGGTGAAAAAAATTTTTTTTCGAGATTTTGATGGAAATAGGTTTAGAATGTTCCAAAATGTCGAGAAATTACATTAGTAGAAAATGTCCAGAAGTATGTATGTATGTATGTGTGTATGTGGGTGACACGACTGTTGGCCCGAGGACAAATGATCCGCGATATTTGATCCGCGACATTTGATCCATGTGACATTCGATCTAGCGACGAAAAATTTGATGATAAATTATCCTTAGGACAATTGATTCGAGTGGCAATTGATCCTGTTAGAGGGCACTACATGTAATTTTGAACGTAGGTGCGCGAGGCTATCGTTGTTCGTACTGCACAAATTACAGCTGCTTGAGTATTGTTTGAGTAGTTGAAATTGGTGACCCCTCATTTTATCTCAGCCCAAAACATTTCAGCAAAAATATCTCGTCTATAATATCTCACAATCAACCATTAATATCTCAGAGCAAAAATATCTTGTCGTAATAATATATCAAACAAAAATATCTCAAGTAAGATAATATTGGGATGAAACGTCTGCTGGATTCATTAACGTTTTAATTCGTCGATTTAAACGTTGCGAGTTCACGCATGTACTTTACAAGGCACACTATGTGTCTAGTTTAACGGTAGTGGATCCCCCCGCGGAACCTACTGCCTCCACGCATACACTTTTCGCGCGAAGCGAGATGCCACATGAGTTTACAACTTTCCACGCGTGGAAAGTTCACACATGTACTTTGTAAGGCACAGTATGTGTCTAGTTTAATAATAGTGGAGCCCCCCGCAGGGGTGCGGAACCTACTACCTCCACACATGGAGGCTCCTATAATGATATTTTGTAATATAAATTTAATAACGGCGGAAGAGAATTTTTTTCATAATTCTGATTTTTTTTATGGGCGTTTTGTCGCGGATTTAATTGTTTTGAACAATTTGTCGTTCGGATCATTTGTTTTCTGGTTTTTTTTCTCCGGATCAAATGTCACGGATCAAAAGTCGTGGATCATTTGTCCTTGGATCAACTGTTACGTAACCGTGTATGTGTGCACGGATTTTTTGTACACGCATCTACTTCTACAATTTTTTAGATATCGGGTTGAAATTTTGCACACAAATAGAGTATCATAGAAAGTATGTTCTCCTCTAATTTTCTTAAAATCCGTCGACCAGTATGGATTTTAAGGGGATTTTTATTTTTCAGAAAAGTGTGTTTTACGCTGTAGCTTTCTCAATATTTGAGATATCGATCTATTTCTAATTCTATTATATTCTTCAGTTTTTTCTACCCCTATTTCATATACAATTCTTTAAGATTTGGTTGATTAGTTCTTGAAATACAGACGTTTGAAATTTCGGGGAATCCGTACAAATATAGGAGTCTTATAAAACTGGGTCTAATCAACCAAATCTTAAAAAAAGTATGCAAATTAGAAACTTGCACATTGCTTCCTCGTCATTACAGATCGCTACCATTGCTCCTATTTTATTTCGCTCACAAAGCTCCTCTATGAGGAAGCTTGTATTTTGTTCGATGCATAATTATTAGTATTTATTTGTTTTGGCTTCCTCATAGAGGAAGCTTTATAAACGAAATAAAATAGGAGCAATGGTAGCGATCTGTAATGATGAGGAAGCAATGTGCAAGTTTCTAATTTGCACACTTTTTAATTTTAAATTTAATCTTTTTATGAATTGATAGAGCTTAATAGCACAAGTGGGGTTTTACAATCGACGCAATGTCAAATCGATGTTGACTTTGGGAGTTCAGGCTACATGGTCCAATATGGACTTCGCATATGGACCTTTAATCGCGTATAAAGCTGGGTCTAATCAACCAAATCTTATAGAATTATATATGAAATAGGGATAGAGAAAGGACTGAAGAATATAATAGAATTATAAATAGCCTGATATCTCAAAATTGGCGGAAGTTAGAGCAACCACGGACATTTCTCAAAAAATTCAAAATTTTATAAAGAAAGAACCCTTTTACCAATTATCGCCAAATTCAAAATACCAACCTTCTTTTAATGATACTCTATATAAAATTACATATACAACTTATACATGTAACTTTTTGAGCAGAAATCGGTAACTCCTTCATCGCGATCTTCGCCAAATTCAAAACAACCTTATTTTAATGATACTCTATAAAATTACATGTACATCTTATACACTTTATAAGCAGAAATCGGTAATCCCTTCACCGATCCTTCCTAAATTCAACACCAACCTACCTTTAATGATACTCTATCTATAAAAAAAATTAAGCTCGATATCTCAAAATTTGCGGAAATTAGAGCAATCACGTAGATTTTTTTAAACAGAAATCAGTAACCCCTTTATTATTAGCAATTTTTATTAATTCTATTATATTCTTCAGTTTTTTCTACCCCTATTTCATATATAATTCTTTAAAAATTTGGTTAATCAGTTCTTGAGTTATAGAAATTTCGGTAAAGGCACACACATACATACATACATACGAACATTTTTTAAAATTACAATTTTCCAACGTTTTCGAACATAAGGAACACATTGGCATCGAAAACTAAAAAAACAATTTTTTTCTTCGGTCTTTTCTACCCCTATGGCGGTTGGCTAATATAAATGCGGACCGGCGATGTCGGTTGGAGATTTTGGTGGCCCTGAAAAGGGCCGATTGTTATGTGGCCCTGACAAGGGCCGATTGGTCGCGTCCTATCGGGGGAGTCGCTCACTCCAGACGAGGCACGGTCTCGTGTGTGTCCGATGGAGTGGTTGTCGGTCTCCCCACGGGCCTGCTCGCTTCCAAGCCGGCGGTGTCCCGGGTGGCGTTAGTGTCCCCGGCTGGTCGGCTACAAACTCCTCGGTCTGCGTGGCCTGTGTACTGCTGGGATGAGGGAGGTATGCCTGCGTCCCCTTGTCGACGGCCGGAGCTTCCCAGTCGCTATCCGTCTGTACCTCGGTACCACTCGTCGGAGGTTGTATCTGCAACCCACGGTGGACCCGCGCTGGCGGCACGGTCTGCGTGCCCTGATGGTGTTGGTCCCCTGGAGATCGTGGTAGCGGCGACAGTAGCGGCGGCACTGTGAACCTCGGCGAAGTGAGACGGCGGAGGCGTATATCCCACGTAGTGAGCAGGTCCCTCGGAGGTCTAGTGAGCGGCCACGGCGGTGATTCGAGCCGTATTAACTTCCACGCTGCAGGAGAATCCTGCGGCTGCACGGATTGATGAGGCAGCAATGTGCGTGAAGTAGGCGGCTTTGTACGGCTATGCTTCCGTAGCGTCCTGGAGACTGTTCTTCTCGTAGCTGTGTGTGTAATGCCAGCTGTGCGAAGATAGTCGAAGGTACCGTCGCTGACGGCCCTTATATACCCTGGTCGCCGATTTTCTCTTACGAGAAAGATCAGCCGCCTAGCGGTGCCGGCTTGTTGTTATCCTGGGGTGTCATTGCTGGAGCACGTGCTCACCGTGTGTGACGGGTTGTCGTGTTACTGGCGCTTTCGCGTAGAACGGGTTGCCGTTCTGCAGGGGCGCGCTTTCATGCGTGCTGTGTGGCGATGGAGCCGCCGATCTCGGGGCGCTCACAGCCGCCACACCCCTATTTCATATATAATACTTTAAAATTCGTTTGATTAGACCTAGCTTTATATGCGATCAAAGGTCCATATACGAAGTTTATGAAAACAAAGCTTCCTCTATGAGGAAGCAAAATTATATATGAAATAGGGGTAAAAAAAACTGAACAATATAATAGAATTATTAAAAAATTGCTAATATAATAAAAAAGTGTGCAAATTTGAAATTTGTACATTTTGCTTCCTGTGTACGGATTCTTCGTAATTTCAAACGGTTATAGCTCAAGAACTAATCAACCAAATCTTAAAGAATTATATATGAAATAGGGGTAGAAAAGACTTAAAAATATAATAAAATTAGAAAAATTGCGCCAAACCAGTCGCAATTTAATACAACACGATACAGAATTAGAAAAAATTCAATTAAATAATTAATAATTAAAAATATCCGCAAATAATAATCTTTATTATTTGCGGATATTTTTAAATATTAATTATTTAATTGATTTTTGTAATAGTATAACAGATATTAGTCGTAATAAAGCTTATCAGAATAAAAAAAAGTGTGCAAGTAGAAACATTATTTCCTTACAATTTTTAAGTATGCAAATTGTAAATTTGCACGTTGCTTAAGCAACATTTTATTTCGCTCATAAAGCTTCCTCTATGAGGAAGCTCAATTAATAAATATCTACCAATAATTATGCATAAAAAAACAGGCTTCCTCAAAAGAGGAAGCTTTATGAGCGAAATAAAATGTTGCTTAAGCAACGTGCAAATTTACAATTTGCATACTTAAAAATTGTAAGTAAATAATGTTCAAATTTATAATTTGCACACTTAAAACCTATGAGGAACAATGTGCAAGTTTTTTTTTTAATTTAATTGGTTAGACTCAGAATTATACGTGATCAAAGCTTTGAGCCATATATGGACAGTATAGCCTGAAGTGATTCAAACTTGAAGTAGAACCTTTAAGGGGATCCTATAGTGGCAGTAGTTACCGACATTTTTTTATTTTAAGAAATCTGTGAATTAGCTTTACACAATTGCAAAATTCTTTTACAGAATTAAAGTACGCACAAAAATCTAGTCCGCGACATACGATTTCATATCGGCAACGAAAAAAAATTAAAAATTTTACTAATTTGGGCACATACAGCTGTCATCTGACGACAATAACAAAAATACTGCAGTTTATATATATAAAATGATCCTCAGGCAGACTAGGGACAACATGTAGGAATAATATTGTGTAAATAGAACTAAGATTCAACGCCTAGAAAAAAAGATTTTCTCTAATAAAGTTTTATTAAGCAAAAGCACATTCAGGTTGATAGGATAAGCAGTATTGCGTGTAGCGAGAAATGGCGCAGCAATCGAACAAGGACAGATGCCTCTCGTTAGACAAGGACAGATATAGATATATAACATAGAAAACAGGATAAGAAATGTTGACATTATCGACATCGAGGAAGTTCGGCCTTCACTGTAGGATCCCCTTAAGAGTTAAGACGCTGAAGTTGAACATTTAATTGAAACATATATGTTACAGATTTTACGTAATTGTATTTATTTATTTTATTATTCCCGAGAAAAAAAGTGGATATAATATGGTCAGATGTAAAAAAACACATTATTAGATATGAAAAGATCTAAATAACATGTAATTTTATATGATTATATATAATCAGATCCGAAATTTGGCGCGATATGATCATATCTTTATGGCTACGGTCCACTTGATGCTACAAATGCTTTGAAGCGTTCTTCTTCTCCTTCTTTCTTCATTAAAAGAAAGGAAAAGAGGAATACTTCGAAGCATTTGTAGCGTCAAGTGGACCGCAGCCTATATAATTATATTCGACTTGATCTCATTATACAGGGTGTTAAAAAAATGATAGTACACACCATACTGAATAAAAGAACCTTAGTAAATATAGGTCGAAACATCAATCGTTTTTTAGATATAAACATTTTTGTACATTACTACCATGACTGACTTACAAGGGAACACGCCGAACTCCAATTCTTCGATTTTGTGGGTATATATAGAGTAACTTGTCAGTATATGACTAATGGAATGCTTCATTTGCCCTATTGCCCTTTAAAAGTATGATTTTCAACCTAAAAGTCAAAAGGGCGCTTCAATTTTTTTGCGTATAACTCTTAAACTACAAGAGATGGAGAAAAATGTTTAAAATAAAAGTTAAATGGTAAGTTAAGGTCTACAAAGTGGTATAAATAAAAATGTGAACAAATTTTATATTGCAAAAAATATTTTGCAAAAATTGTTTTATATTTGTTTATATCACTTTGTAGACCGTAACTTACCATTGAACTTTTATTTTAAACATTTTTCGGTAAACCTTCGGAAAACCCACCTATATGAAATAATGAATAAAAATACTCAATTTCTATGTATTTTTGTCCTTTGAACACGAATATGAAACTTAACCCGTTGACTGTGTATGACGGCTATAGCCGCAAAAACAAAAGTGGCCAAGAGTGTGTATGACGGCTATAGCCGCAACGTAGAAAAAACAAAGTAAAACTTTCTGAATTTGCTTGAAACTTGTTACTCGGGGGTTTCTGGGGTCGCTGATTACGAATCCGAAGTCAGATGTACAAAATTCAAAATGGCGGATCCAATATGGCGGATCAAAATTACAAAAAAGATCTGATTTTCATGAAATTTGGTACCCTTATGTTTTTTGGGTCTCTGAATCCGAATACGAAGTCAGATTTTCAAAATTCAAAATGGCGGATCCAATATGACGGATCAAAAATAAAATTTTGATTACTTCGGATGCTGGTACTCTTCTCTCAGAACTCGCATCGACCGCGCCGTAACATGCTCAAACTTGCACGCCGACCGTTACATTTTTTTACGTTAACACGTGAGATTTCTCCTCAGCTCTCCGACCAATCGCTCTGTCCGCCAACTCCAGTTGTTCGCGCAGACGCTAACGCCTCTCGTCGGCGTGGTTACCGCGTCGCTCGTTCACAACCGGCGGCCAGTTGCCGGGAAATATGAACGCGCCTTTTTATTTCTTATGATATCCACTTTTATCTGGTGTTTATTATTTCTTTATGCAGTTATTACGTATTTAACAGACTCGATTGTCTCTGTACATTTCACAATATATCCAGATATATCGGAAAAGGAAAGGAAAGAAAAAGAAAAGAGAAACAAATCGCATATTGGATATTGTGATGTTAACGAGAACTAAAAACATGACTTACAATTATTATTACCTGTTGTAATATCCAACAAGAGCTGAATTGTAATATTTGTATAAAGCATTCTTTCCAGCAAAACAATCGATACTGTGCAAATCATTAATTGCAAAAATTTTAGATAAAATTATCGTCAGGGTTAGTCAGAAATAAATTTAAAAAAGTACTATGATTGTGGTATATGTAGAGTTATTATCGTGGCGAGAGGGGAATGCCGTGTGTACATGCGAGCGAGATGTGTCTTGAGCAGGTCGAAGCCACTCTGGTGGTATCCATGTGTAACCATTCTTCTTCTAAATATATTTATTTATTCGACGAGGTGTACCATTACTATCCTCCCGCACAGACATCACAATTGGCGACGAGAAAAACCCGAACCGGAAGTGCAACCGAAGAACATATTCGCAAGACCGAGAGCAGACGTAAAAGTCTCGGAATAATAAATGAGCCACACAGATGAATCGACAGGTCTGGAAATTGATTATACTTCGACAACGTGGATTTATAATCTAAAGGAAGCACAACTGTTGAGTATATTACGCAAATGGGCGGAATCAGACAGCAGTGTTTTAGTGACTGAAAAAGACAGTATCGATATATTACGGAAAGTCGCATTGAACTACATCAAAGCTAAGTTTGTGCAAGAAAGCAGTGTCGTGCGTGTTATGAAAGATAACAAGCCGAGCAATAGTAAACGCGAGGAGAGCAAAAACACAGGACTCGAACTGCCGATTGTAAACGCATTGCTGAAGTGTCCGCGAAATGACGGGAACAAAAGGAAAGTTAGAATTCCACATCGGAGAAGACAATTGGGAATTATATACCGAAAGACTGGAGTTATATTTTGTGGCCAATGATATAAAGGATGAAAAACGAGTAGTAGTGTTACTCGCTAAGATAAGCCCTGAAACGTATAAATTAGTAAGAGATTTGTGCGCGCTTAATAAACCGAAAGACAAAACTTCTGACGAATTAGTGAAATTAATGAAAGATCACTTGTGCCCAAAACCCTCCGAAGCAATGGAAAGGTGTAAATTCCATCAAGCGTAGTAGACGGCAACAAAGACGATTACATAGTTCATCGCGAGACTAAAAAGCTTGGCAACGCAACTTTACGGACATCAACCTAGCAATGATCAGTTAGCCTGCGGACTGCGGGATCATGCAATAAAGGCCATACTTTTTCGAAAGAACTTGACATATGACAACGCCTATAAACTAGCTACAGCAGCGAAAGCGGCAGAGAAAAACGCAACGTCAACCGACAAGCTACAACCATCGCCAGTGTCAAACTCGGAGGTGCATTCCATCAAGCAAGGGCAGAGATGGAGATCAGGCCAAACAGACAGAGGTAGCAGTCGAAGAAGGGGCGGAGGTCGAGGCCAACGAGGACCTGGGAACGATGAACAAGCATCGAATAAGCAGCAGCCGATGGTGCCAATGGGGACATGTTATTGCGGAGGGCCGAATTATTTCTCCCGGCACTGTCTCCACTGATATAAAACATGCACTCGATGCAAAAAACGGGGGCATATTGAGTCGGCTTGTCGAGCGGGGCAAAACAGCGTACAACAGATGGAAACGAAGGACGACCTAGTCGACCCAGAGGAGAACTGCTATATGAGCGACTTCTTAGTAATCGAGAGCAACAACAGCATCGCGGGAGTTACTATAGACGACGAGAAGACATCGATAAGCAGCGCGGAAGCAACGTTAGGTAACGTAGATATTACAGGGGATAATATTGCGGCAGATCCGATTGTAAACGTCAAGATAAACAATGTAGACGTAATAATGGAAGTAGATACCGGCGCGTACGTGGCAGCTAGAGTCCCTCTAATAAGAGTTGCGACACTTAGCAGCAACTTTTGATTGGTTCGCATTTTCGGCAAAAGCACGAAAAACAGAAAGAGAAAGAGATATAAGAGAGAAAGAGAAAGGGATATGCAAGTAATATACATTCATATCGCTTTCTCTTTCTCTCTTATTTTGCCGAAACTCAAGATGTCGCGACTCTTATTAGAGGGACTCTAGTGGCAGCAATATCGAAAGTAACAAAAGGAAGGATTTTTCCGAACTTAAAAATTGAAAAACTAAACAAGTCATTCAACGCCTACGGTAAAGTAAAGTTAGAACATGAGGGGATTATTAAAGGCTTGACAGTAAAGGTATTGTTGCACTCCGGTGGCTTCCACACGCTCTCTAGCACTCCCGCACTCGCTCGCGCGATCACTCGCGATCCGCGGAATAAGAGAACACAGGTTTAAGGAACGTAAGGATGGTTTATTGCGTATATTTACAAACGCCTGACGTGAACCGAAACGTCCGCTCGAGTTTCAATGCGAAGGAAATCTGACAGCCGGGCTGTATCAACAACACATAGCAACGCCCGTTGCTAAAGACGCTCCGCGGCGGAAAATACCGGGTGAAGCTGCGAACTCAGCGCGAATGCAACACTGCCCCCCCGTTCTTCAGATTGTCGTCCCGACAATCCGGAAGGGCAGTCTCCAGGAGGTTCCATTCTCTTCGCAGGCTCCAGGGCTCTGAAGCGTTCCTCGCCCTATCCCGAGCTGTTGCTTCAGGATGTCGGGCTTCGCCTCCACTGGGCCCAACCTGCCAACAAGACTTTCCGTCCTCTTTCCGTTCCTCGCCGTTACAGAAGGCTCTCTCCCTCTCCGGCTTTACGAACTGGAACTCCGCTACATTTTCTTCTCGACGTGGTTCTCTTCGCCGCCGCTCTCCCTTTCCGTCGCAGATGCCGCCCCACGAAAGTCTTCGGACAAGGGGGGGGGGGGGAACTTTCTGAGGACCCATCGTCTCTAACCAAAATGTCTGTTCGTATTAGGACTCCCCTAGTCCCTGCCTCGGCATTTGCCCTAATCCCTCGGAAAAACCTCAGTCACAAAAACCGAGGGAAAGGCAGTCTTCTTTCAACTGAATGGTCTTAGGATAACACTGAAGACTCCACTCCGTGTCCTTTAAGAAGCTCTTCCAACGGATTTCCTTCTTGTAAGAAACGAAGGCTCTCCCTTAAAGACAAAAAAGCAATACACGCAGTAATATTTAACAACTTAAAAGAAAAACTTTCCCAACGATAAATCGGGTTCCGATTTCTCTAACTACTTCCTACCGTTCTCTCATAAAAAGGGGCTAACCTATCCGCATGTACTACCCTCTCTCTATGTCTGGGGGATTTCCGAATGCAAAATACTACATCACTTAATTTTCTTACAATCAGAAAAGGACCTTCCCAACTACTCTGTAATTTCGGGGTCTTCCCCTTTTCCCTTCGAGGATTATAAACCACACTTTCTGATTTTCCCGAAGAAGATCCTTTCTGGCTCCACCATCATACCAGGTTTTTACTCTAGAAGATTTAATTTCTAACCTATTTCTGACTATGGAATGAATCCCCTCCAATTTTTCCCTCAGTCTTTTGATAAAATCGCCCTCTGACTTAGGGCTCTTCTTCCGAAGTCCCGGAGGACTGCCTTGTAGTAAATCTAAGGGCAACTTAAGATTCCGGGCACAATACATCTCCGCAGGAGTTACGCCCGTGGTCTCATGTTTTGAAGATCTGTAAGCCAAAAAGAATAAGGGAATCTACTTATCCCAATCTCTTTGATTTTCGGAGATAAATTTGGCTAAATAATTTGTAATCGTCTGGTGTTGTCTCTCAACCTGCCCATCAGACTGTGGATGCAACGCGGTAGTCCTGGTCTTTTTAATTCCGAGAAGTCCCACCACTTCTGCGAAAAGTTTCGATTCAAAATTCCTCCCCTGATCTGTATGGACTTCCGAGGGAACCCCATACCTAGAAACAAACTGATTAACCAAAGTTTCAGCTACTATCCTTGCTCTCATATTTCTCAAAGAAAGAGCTTCTACCCACTTGGTAAAACAGTCTACAATGACTAACAGATATTTATTTCCAGACTTGGTCAATGGAAGAGGACCGAGTATGTCCATCTGGACCCTTTCAAAAGGAATCCCGACATTGTAGATCTGTAATGGGGACTTTCCTTTCCTCGATGGTCCTTTTTTCGAAACGCAGATCTTACAAGATCTTCACCAATCCTCTACTTCTCGTTTGCAAGTGGCCCAATAAAACCGCTTACGAATTTTCTCCAGGGTCTTGTTGACTCCAAAATGTCCTCCCGATGAAGAATCGTGCGCCTCCTCTAAAATCTGTTTAATTCGTTTTCGAGGAACAATGAGCTGATAAATCCTGGATTTTAGGAGCCTCCCATATCTTATAGAGAACTCCACTCTTCAAGACAATTGCGTCCCAATAGGAAAGGTAAATCTCAGCCGAAACGTCTCCTGCCGAAATCTCAGATCGTGACGGCCGTACTCCCGTTTCCTTGCCTTGGTAAATTGTCGCGATACTTTGATCCTCTAGCTGGTCTTTCTTCCATTCATCTAAGGTTTCTCCCAGCAAAATTATTCGCGCGACTATCTTCTCCGACTCGACTGAGTTCTTCTCCTCTACTTTTGCGCAAAACATACAGCCGTCAATTTCACACTGACGCCTGGATAATCCATCGGCGTTTCCGTGCGAAAGACCTCTACAATAAACAATCTCAAAGTCATATTGTTGGAGTCTCTCCAACCAGCTAGCTAATTGTCCCTTTAATTGTATGTCCTTGAAGGATATGAACCATCTAAGGGAAGCGTGATCTGAACGAATGATAACTTGCGCCCCAGAAGGTAATGTCGAAAAGATTTAACCGAGTCGACTAACAACTTACGACGAGTAACACAATAATTCTTTTCCGTTTTACTCAGCACACGGCTGAAATACGCAATAACTTTTTCTAACCCCTCTTGCCTCTGGGATAATACTGCACCAATCTCGATGATAGAAGCGTCCGTGTCCAACACAAACTCACCCTACCCTCTCGGGAAAGAAAGTACAGGAGAGGATGTTAACACCCGCTTTAAATTCTCAAACGAGTTCTGACACTCCTCTCCCCAAATAAATTTCACTTGATTTCCGGTAAGCACAAAGAGCGGGTTTGCTAAAGAAGAGAAACCTTTTTATGAACTTCTGATAATAAGAACAAAAACCGAGAAAACTGCGTAATTGTCTTTTGGAATGGAGGACCGGCCATTCCTTTACAGCGGAAATTTTAACGGGGTCTGCAGTAATGCCTTCTGCCGAAACCACATGTCCCGAATATTTAACCTTCCTTTTGAAAAGTACACATTTTTTAGGATTGATTTTTAAATTAGTCAAACGTAATCTAAAAAATACTTCTTTCGAATTCTTTAACATTTCTTCGAAACTTTTTCCAAAAATGATAATATCATCCAAATAGGACAAACAGATCTTTGATAATAATTTCCGTAGAACTTTTTTCATTAAATGTTCAAATGTGGCGGAGGCGTTACAGAGACCAAATGGTATTACGACAAACTGCCATAATCCATTCCCGATAGAAAAAGCCGTTTCTCGCGATCTTCCGGGCGGATCTTAATTTTCCGGTATCCGCTCTTTAAATCCAAAGTAGAGAACCAACTATTACCTGATAATACCTGATGTCGTCAATCCTGGACAAGGGGAAAGAATCCTTTTCAGTTACCTCGTTAACTTTCCGAAAGTCGATACAAAAACGGATTGATCCATCCTTCTTTTTGACAAGAACGACCGGAGAAACCCAAGGGCTATGCAACTCCTCAATCACGCTCTGTTTCCTCATTTCCTCAATGATTTTGTCGACTTTCTCTCGCATTCAGAAAGGAACACGTGCGTCGGGGAGTTTGTTTAATCGGGGTGGGATTTTTCAGGTTAATCTCATGACTAACAACTCCATAATTTCCCGCAACGATGTTTTCAGAAAAGACATCCTGAAATTCATTTAAAAATCCAACAAAAACCTCCCTCTGTCCTGCGTCCAAATTTACAGAATCTTTTTCAAATAGCTCCTTTAAGAAAGGAGGAACTTTTTCAGAAGAATTTACTACCCGAGAGCAACTCAAAACTTTTTCGGTTTCTGACTCCGTTTTTCCAAAAACCGAATCAAAAATACCTTCTAGATTTATGATTTCTAAGAAATCTCTTCCCAACAAACACTGATCGTCAATTTCCGCCACGTACATTGAACCTTCTTAGAAAATTTTCTGATTCGAACTTCTACCTCAATTTTGAACTCCACAGGAACCCTCTCTCTCGTGAGATAACGAAGAGAACAATTCTCGACCCGAATTTTCCCTTTAATCTCTCTAACAAACTTCCTACTTAGGCTGCGTTTCTGTATTCACTGTAAGTACTGACGATGTGACGTCATTGAGCACAGCTGCAAGATCGTTCCGTAATTACTTCTGTTGCTTTTACCGCATATAACGCTACAATAACGGAACGATATCCGCAGTACTGCGACTGTTGTTATGTATAAGAAAAAAATATAACCTATTTTAACCTATCTTAGACACGGCGTGACACGACGATAGGAGCACCTATTATAAATATATAAAAAAGAATCTTGTACTTAAATTGTGAGTTAAGTGGATCTTATCCTCGAAATGGATCGAAATAGTGTGCTCCTATGTGAGTTCGCGAGATTTTTGATGGAATCCTCAGACAGTGACTCATCAGATGAGGAAAACGAGTTACTACTAATGATAGCTAAGCCACATGTAATGCCATATTTTCGTTGCAAAATTATGTTGAAAATGTTATGCCTTTATATACTGACTGGCTTTTCGGCCCGCGCTTCGCGCGGGCCTCAAAGCTATCGCGTGGGCCGAAAAGCTAGGAAACTATATATAGATCTATATATAAACATAGATCTTTCTGTATATAGATATATATATTGATATAATTCAAAAAATATCTATGTATATATCTATATAAATAATTTTTAATTTAAATCTGCATATAAGAGAATTTTTTCAATTATGTCGAGTTGAAGTTCATATTTCATTATCTTAACTTTAACATTTTCTCTTTTGGTTGCTTTAAACACTGATTTAAATACAAATTACGAACGTTATAAATATTTTACTTGGGAAGCGCGGGCGAAAAATCTATTACCCTTCCCCCAAACTCACCCATTAATTAGGAGCATCAATAGAACCATTATAATTGAGACTTTAAAAAATAATGTTTTAGGGTAATAAAAAAGTATGTAGTTAGAAACTTGCCCATCGTTTCCTCATAGCTTTAAATTATGCAATTTTCTACTTTCACACATATAAGCAATTTGCAAGTTTCTACTTGCAGACCTAAAAGCTATGAGGAAGCAATCTGCAATTTTCTACTTGCACACTTCTTTATTATTCTAAAACATCATTTTTTTGAATTCTCAATTATTGAGACTTGAGATGTTCTACCTCTCCCCCTTAGAAAGAGATGAATAGTGAGTAAACCTAGGTTTAAAGTTAACCGACATTTGTAAAATCACGACAATAGATTTCCTCGTCACCCATGAGGTACTACTGTTGACGCGTTTTTTTTTTGCTTATATGTGTGAAAGTAGAAAATTGCACAATTAAAAGTTATGAGGAAGCAATCTGCAATTTTCTACTTGCACACTTCTTTATTATCCTAAAACATCAATTTTTTGAATTCTCAATTATTGAGACTTGAGATGTTCTACCTCTCCCCCTTAGAAAAAGATGAATAGTGAGTAAACCTAGGTTTAAAGTTAACCGACGTTTGTAAAATCGCGACAATAGATTTCCTCGTCATCCATGAGGTACTATTGTTGACGCGTTTTTTTTTAAGGAAAAATTTCGGTACCGGTTTTCAGAAAATCGAAAATTTCGGTAACAGCTACCAAAAAAATCGGTAACAAAAAATTATACACTTTACAGCACTCCCCGGAAAATTATACCCATGTTTCATATATAATTCTTTGAGATTCAGTCGATTATTTCCCGAAAAATTTAAAAAAATTAAGAAAATCGATTTCCAGAAAATCGGTAACGAAAAACTATACACTCTATAGCACTCCCCGGGAAATTCTACCCCTGTTTCATATACAATTCTTTGAAATTTAGTCGATATTTCCCGAATTCGGTCGATTATTTCCCGAAAAATTAGAAAAATTAGAAAAATTGGTTTCCAGAAAATTGGTAACGAAAAACTATACACTCTACAGCACTCCCCGGGAAATTCTACCCCTGTTTTATATACAATTCTTTAAGATTTGGTCAATTATTTCCCGAAAAATTAAAAAAATTTGAAAAATCGGTTTTCAGAAAATCGGTAACGAAAAACTATACACTTTATAGCACTCCCCGGAAAATTCTACCCCTGTTTCATATATAATTCTTTAAGATTCGGTCGATTATTTCCCGAATTCGGTCGATTATTTCCCAAAAAATTAGAAAAATTAGAAAAATCGGTTTCCAGAAAATCGGTAGCAAAAAACTATACACTTTATGGCACTCCCCAGGAAATTCTACCCCTGTTTCATATACAATTCTTTGAAATTTGGTCGATTATTTCCCGAATTTGGTCGATTATTTCCCGAAAAATTAGAAAAATTAAAAAAATCGGTTTCCAGAAAATCGGTAGCGAAAAACTATACATCCTATAACACTCCCCGGGAAATTCTACCCCTATTTCATATACGTTTGGTAAAAATTCGGTCCATTAGTTTCCGAGATCATCGAACACAAACAATCAAACCGACAAACTCTGTCTCTTTATAATAATAGTATAGATAAAGAATTTAAAATGCACTTTCGGTAAGTAAATAAAAAATAATAAAAAAATAGGTGTGATAAAAAATGTGTAACCAAAAAATAATAATTATTAGATATAAGTAAAAATAAGTAATAGTAATAAATAATAAGAATAGACATATTTATAAAGAAAGATTATTATCAAAGTAATTATGAATTGTTTTAGAATGAGACGGAATACTTTTCAATTTTTGTTAAAGTTATTAAGACCAAAACTCTGCAAACAGACAGAAAGATTTGGCAGAGAACCAATTTTACCTGAGAAACAATTACTTATTGCAATCTGGATGTTGGCTACACCAAATTCTTATAGGTAAGCAGCATGCATATGATTGTTATTGTGAATTATAATAAGAAATTACAATGTATTACAAATAAAGTATTCAGATGTGTTTCAAATAGATTTAATGTAGATAAAGGCACTGCATGGCGATGTGTGCATAGAGTAATAAATGCCTTATATGCAGAAGTAAGGACATTTATCAAATGGCCAACTAGACAAGAAGCAGAGCAAACTATGGAAACCATTCAAAATCAATACGGTTTCGAGGTGTTATTGGTGCGGTGGATGGAACACATGTAAGAATTGCTGCGCCACAAGACCACGGTGAATCATACGTAAATAGAAAGGTATTTCACTCTATTCAATTACAAGTAAGAGTTATTAATGTTATTTATAATATTTCTATATTAATGTAATACTACGTTTACGTAAGCGTTACTTCTGTAGTAACTTACGATAATTCTGCTAGAGACCTCCGTTTACGCGAAGTGAATTATCGTAAGTTACGATGATTTGAGTAAGTTAAATTACTACAGAAGTAACGCTTGCATAAACATAGTTGTTAGAAAGAGAAAGAGATAGAGAGAGAGAGAATGAACAAGAGAGAGAGAGATTGTGTATATATATATATGCACACGCGAGGCGAGCCATGTATTCCTCCGAGCGAAAGGGGCCGACCGTGGTGCTTTCTAGAGGCAGATCACGCGTGCGTAGCGTGGCAGGGCGCGTGCGCGGGCCGTACCTGCACGGGCGTTGCGACGAGCGCGCATTCGTCTTTCGACATCAGCGCGAGTAACACTTTTCATTGTGCGGAGAAGTTTTGGCTGCGTAATTACGTATCGTGCGTTAGATATCGTGATACTTTGGTAATCTGTTCGTCTGCGGTCGAAATCACTGTATTTGAGACGTCCAAAGCGAAAGCTCGTTACATCTTAGAACGAGAACATTGGCAAACGAGCCAATTTACGCTTGGCATATCGATACCAGAAGGAAGGAAGGACGATCGTCGCCATTACTACATAGAGTCATGAAGGACGATCCTAGCCATTGCGGACACGAGTTCACTCGTAGGACGCAAACACTCGTGCTGGCCAATAAAAGAGAATACCCTGGCGGGTTTGAACAATAGACGCAATCCTTTTCAGGATATGCATGCTTTGCGAGAGAGAATTCTTCAATTCTCAGGTAACAATTTTGATATTATTACCATTGAACAAGAGTCACACGTGTGGAATGTTATACCGAACATTCCTTTCGAGTACGCTCTCTGATTACATATAACACGAGAGCTATTTGAACAAGAGAAAGAAGTTTCCTGACTTCTTATTATATTAGACTGAGCTCAGTATAAACTTCCCTTTCGGTTTCTTACGGTTGCAACCTATATTGTAAACGCTCAAGATTCAATTACTACGCAATTGGCCACTGCGTAATTCGAGTCATGCTAGCTCGTACATATTTTGCAAAAGACAAGTCTAGACTAACATTGTGAAGCATTTTGCTATTCGCTAAATTGCGTTGCGTACATCTTAAGAACGACTCAACATAAATTACTTGCATTGTCGACGAATCTAGTAGTCGCGTTGAGTTTCTTGCATACAATAGTTCTGTTGTATATCGTATGAAGGACTCTGTTTTTATCGACAGAACCGATTATTATATTATATGGCGAATCCATATAACGCTTTTCGTTTACATGGTATAATGCGTAATACCATTAAATACTACATTGCTTTAGTTGACCGAGATTAAGCCAGATAAACCGCATTGATTCTTATTATTCTTCTTTTGAGATTGTTAGGCTCTTACAGAGGATTCTATCTTTCTTAGATACAAGATTGTTGTTGAATGAAACAATTATCCGAAAGCATTCTGGCTAAAACGCATTCTTCCACGTAATATTATGATATTATGTATTGATATATTTTATGATACTTGTGTTTATTATCTTTATGTCATTTGGTTAAACCCGAACGATCCTTTTATGCAAGAGGATACTTTCAAGTATTATTATACTGGATTAAGCTTATAGTTCTCTCTACTTTAAATGATATGAGAGCTTTCTTAATAAAAATACTTTACGATTAAGAAGATCAACTTAGTTGATACTTAATGCTACTTATAAAAGGATTGAACGGCAAAGACTATTGTACTTTGTACATTTGCATATTGCTTGTTTTGCTGGATGTATTACTACCTTGTCATATATGTTTATATGCTCTAAAACTATATTGTCGATACCAAGTCTAAATATACAATCTCTCTCTACATTCAAATAACGAGTTGCGTGTCGTTTCCTCTCTAAACATTTTGATGAATCATACCGATACGCTTGCATTTCGAGCGGGCTGTTCGAACTGAGTGTGAACCATCTTATACTTTAAACAATAGTATTCGTGTATTTTGTGCGTGCGTGCGCGTGCGCGCGTGTGTGTGTGTGTGTTAAATGTATACATTTAAAAGTTTATGTTACTATAAATGTATAGTTTCAACATTACAATTATTACTTTTTTTTATTATTCTTTATATAATTTTGTTTTAGGTTATTTGTGACGCACAACTACGGTTTATTCATTGTTACACGGGACAAGTGGGATCTGTACATGACATGCGTGTTTTTCGATTATCAAATGTCGAAAGCATGTTCACAGAGGACCCACATGACAGCCATATACTGGGTGACGCAGCATATCGCATTAGCAACTATGTTATGGTACCATTTAAGGGCCCTGGATACCCACAGAAAATACAGCGGTCGAGTGGCACGACACATATTGGAGGAAGCTTCGTAGCTCGATACAGAGCGCCGCGATGTGGTCGCGAGTCCGCTGGTGGGGAAAACGCACACAAGAGAAAGCACGTACCTGTGCCCTCAGATACATTCTTTCTCTTGTGTGCGTGTGCCCCACCAGTCGACTCTCGACTCTCTTGAGTGGCTCGCGGCGGAAAACAGTGGACAATTGTCTTGCGGAAGATCTCATTGGTGAAATAACTCATTAATCGTACTAAAAATTGTGCATTATTGAGCTTCAGTTTGTTGGTTATGTCAGTGTGCTGTCCATTGCCTCAAATAATAATCCAATAAAGTACCATAAACCATTTTCCAGAACAGTGCTACGCCGACCGCATCAGCTGTCAATTTTTCATTGCACTGTTACTACACTTTCTATATTAGGTCCAGCAAATTAATGAGCAGGTAAACATACATCGTTTCCGAAGCATTCTGGATACACTTCCAATGAGGAAAACTCGTGTAATCCCGAAATATATTATGGCTTGCTGCATTCTGCACAATATCTGTTTGTCAAGAAATGATATGATAGACATTCATATTATTGTTGATGAGCCAAATATTGCGCAACCTGCACAATTAGAAGACAATGTTGAGCAGAGACAGGGCATTGATAAAAGAAATGCAATTATGTACAATTTATTACCAAATATTAATTAAGGTTTGTTCACATTTTACATATTATAATATTTACATTTATTATTAGAATAATTATAACATTTATAAAATAAATATTACACAATATTCTAGCTCCTCCCATATACAAGATTATTGGACTTCAAAGACCTCAAATTTTGATTGGAATGAATATTTGGAAGCATTGTATGCTAGTGCAACGCCTGAAAACTTCTTTAGTGAATATACGAGTGCCAATGAGACAGATTTTGAATGTGGCATAAGATTGGAAGCTGTCAATCCAAAACATAAACATGTAATATGCGCCGCTAATATTAATTTCGTAAAACATTTTAAACCTCTGTTACGTCATATTCTTTATCTTATAATCTTTACTACTTTCTACCAGTTGCAATACAAAGATGAGTTTTACAACGGCAAATGTATTGTTACACAGTACATATTTGCCGTTGTGAAACTGATCTTTGTATTGCAACTGGCAGAAAATAGTAAAGATTATAAGATAAAGAATATGACGTAACAGAGGTTTAAAATGTTTTACGAAATTAATATTAAAAGTAACAAAGTCTCGGGGCTTGAGGAGGGAGAGCAGTGCGATCGGGTTAGGGGAGGAGTAGAGGGTCTGGAAAAGGGTGATAGGAAGAGGAAGGATCGAGGAGGAGGAACGGAGGGCGAGAAGAAAGTGAAAAGAGATAGAGGAAATGGAGGTGAGGAAGGAGGTAGAGCAGGACCGGAGAATTCGGTTGGAGAAAGGAGGAGCAAAGAAAAAGGTTAGGGTCGACAGAGAACAGATTGCAAAGGTTGGTAGGCCTGAGTGGAGAGAGCGGCAATGAAGAGAAAGGCGGATTCGCAACGGTATCGACGGACAGGCACGGAGATCGAGAGATCGAAGGAGGGGGGCGATGGATCGAAGTGAAGAGGAAGGAAACGCACGTGGTGGTAGTAGAACAGGTAGGTCGTAAGAAGAAGTGAACAGCAGAGGAAAACAAGCGGAGAGCATAGAAGGATTGGTTTCGGAAGGGTAAAAAGCTAAGATAGAAGCGAAAGAGGTAAGCACGATAGATCAGAGGGAGAGAGGAGGGTGTGAGAGGGGGGCACAACTAAGCAAGGTGGTTCGAAAGACGGTGCGCGTTCGAAGGACAAAGACAGGAACAAGAAATAGTCAAAAAAAAAATATTGAGTGTTTTCGGTGCCAGGAAAAGGGACACTACGCGAGTCAGTGCGAGAAGCGGAAGAAGGACGGCGACAGTAACGACAATAACAAAGGTCAGTCGAGCCGCGAGTGCGCGTTCGTAGTTCAGTCGCAGAGAGAAAGCGCGGGAACATTAGTAGTGGGGGATCGAAAACAACAGCCTTCGGCCGAGCAGTCCAGACGGTTGCGGGACGCTGATAAGAAGGACGTCTGGATTACCGACAGCGGATCGTCGGAGCACGTCACGTCGCGTCGCGACTGGTTTGAGGAGCTACGGCCGGTAAAAGGGGAGACTATCGTACTGGGCGATGACAGGGTATGCGAGGTGGCAGGCGTTGGGAGAATTCGCATCGAAAAATTCGCAAATGGCGAGTGGAAAAGCGGTACCATCGAGAATGTGCTACTCGTACCTCGTGTTTCACGAAATCTATTTTCAGTCGGAGTCTGCACGAGCAAAGGGTTCAAAGTAGAATTCGAAAATGGAATTGTAGAGATAACGCGAGGAGGCATCGTCGAGGCAACTGGAGCTAAACAGGACAACGGGCTGTATCGAATGTATTTCCGAAGACCGGAGAAAAATCGAGAGGTCAACGTGACAGCACTGGACTTTAAAATGTGGCACGAGCGACTCGGCCATATACACAAGCGGGCACTCACCGAGTTGGTGAATCGAGAGCTTGTGGAGGGGGTAACCCTGAAGAACGCGGAAGATTTCTTCTGCGAGGCTTGCCAGTTCGGCAAATTACACAAACTTCCGTTCCAGAGAGAGAGCAAGAAGACGGCGAGCAAACCCGGAGAGGTCATCCACATTGACGTGTGCGGACCAATATCGGTACAGTCGTGGGAGGGGCGAAGTACTACGTACTCTTCAAGGACGACGCGACGAATTTTCGAGTCGTGTATTTTATTTGTCACAAGTCGGACGTTTATGATTCAAGGAGTTCGAGCGTCTGGTGAACAACAAGTTCGGGCGCACGATGAAGACGCTACGTACGGACAACGGTACCGAGTACCGTAACGAGAGGATGAGTGAATACATGAAGAAGAGGGGAATCACGCTTGAGACCACGGCTCCACACACTCCGGAACAGAACGGGAAGTCAGAGCGAGAAAATCGCACAATAGTGGAAGCAGCGAGAACGATACTGCAGGCGAGAAAGCTGCCGTCGCATCTTTGGGCGGAAGCAACTGCTACAGCGGTCTATACACTCAACAGGACTGGGCAGGCGAGAAAGGGCGGAAGTCGTACGCCGTACGAGTTGTGGACGGGAAAGAAACCAGATCTTCGCCATATGAGAATCTTCGGCTCCGACGCCTATGTCTACGTGCCGAAACAGAAGCTCACAAAATTCGATCCTCGAGCGAAGAAGTTGATCCTCGTGGGATACGACAGCGAATCGTGGAACTACAGGTGTTACGATCCTGTTACGAAAGTTGTGTCTGTTTCTAGGCATGTGGCGTTCAACGAACGAGAGAGCGGAGTGGGACCGGAGGTACCAGTGTCCGAGGTCGAACTCACACTGCCCATGCAGAGCGAGATCGAAGAAGAAGACTATCTAGATGCAGAAGACGGTAACGGAGCTGCCGTCGGCAAAGCAGGAGCCGACGATGTGGTCGCCGACAACGCGAGAGCGGGACAAGCAGCAGGGAGAGTCGAAGAAGACGAGATAGGAAATGTCGAGAACGTTCGACAACAGCAGGAGCAAGAAGCGCCGGTACCGAGGGCGTTGCGCGATCGAGCGACGATTCGTCAACCGAAGAGGTATGAGCTGTGTCTCGTGGAATACAATATTCCAGCGACGTATCAAGAAGCTGTATCAGGTCCAGAGGCTACTCAGTGGGCGGAAGCCATCGAGGATGAGCTCGATGCGCATCGAAAGAACGGGACGTGGGAGATAGTGCCAAGAATCCCAGGCGGAAAAACATAGATTCGAAATGGGTTTTCAAAATTCTAGGCGACACGGAAGGAAGCGTGGTCAGATTCAAGGCACGACTGTGTGCCAGAGATTTCATGCAGCGAGAAGGCGAGAGGACTATTCGGAGACGTTCTCACCGGTTGTGAGGTACGACTCTCTTCGAGCACTCCTAGTGATCATCACGGAAGAAAATCTAGAAGCAGTACAGTTCGATGTTCGAACTGCGTTCCTCCATGGACTCCTGGACGAGGACGTCAGGATGGAGATTCCAACAGGATTGGAAGTCAACGAGGGTCGAGAGAAAGTGGTGTGTATTCTCAAGAAAGCATTGTACGGACTCAAGCAGGCACCGCGCTGCTGGAATCTAAAAATCGCGAGTGTTCTAAAACGTTTCAACCTGATAGAGACAAATGCGGACAAATGCGTGTATGTCGGTACCTATGACGATTGTAAAGTGTACCTCGCGCTGTTCGTAGACGACGGGATAATTGCAGCGAAGTCTGCGGATGTAATCGAGAAAATTATCGGCGAGTTAAGTAAAGAGTTCGAGATAACGATCGGGGATTGCAGTAGCTTCGTCGGGATGCAAATAAGTCGAGATTGCGAGTCAAGGTCGATGTTCGTACATCAAGAGGCCTACGCGAAGAAAGTCATCGAGAGATTCGGGATGAGTCGAGCAAAAGGGGTTTCCGTGCCGGCGGATCCGCATACGATTTTGTATCCGGTAGAATCAGAAGAGACCGAAAGGCAAGCAGTGCCGTATTGCGAGGCAGTAGGATCGCTAATGTTTCTCGCGGTAGTAACACGTCCAGACATTGCATACGCGGTCAATTCGGTCAGCAAGTTTCTGAACGAGCATAACGAGAGTCACTGGCGAGCAGTGAAGCGCAAGTATTTGATCGAGACAGCGAACATGGGAATCGAATTCCGAGCATCTGAGACGGGAGTCAAACTCGCGGGATATTCAGATGCAGATTTCGCGAGCGACATAGCGACCAGAAGGTCGACGACGGGTTACGCGTTCTGCATGGCAAACGGGATTATAACGTGGTCGTCTCAGCGACAAAAACTCGTGTCGATGAGTACGACGGAATCGGAGTATATCGCGGCATCTACAGCGACGAAAGAGGCCGTGTGACTACGCGCGTTGTTTAGCGAATCAGGGTACCTGCGAGACAAACCGACGAAATTATATGTCGATAACCAGAGCGCGATTCGTTTAATTCACAATCCGGAATTTCACAAGCGCACGAAACACATTGACGTGAAGTATCACTATACTCGCGAGAAAGTCGAAGACGGTGAAATCAATGTAATCTTCGTGCCTACCGAGGCTCAGTTGGCGGATATATTTACCAAAGCGCTACCAAAGCGTAGATTTATTGAATTATATACGAATCTGGTACTGTGCATAAAACGCTCCGACGCACAGTGGTCCCAAATCTTAAAAACCTGGCCAAAAGTCGGTATTTCGAAGTACTCTATAATGCATAATTATTTATATTTTTACTATTATATATGTCTGAACTATAAGTCTGTACATGGATAATAATTTAAAATCCTTCATTGTAATAGAATCGGCTATCGAAGTTGTTTAATCTTTTGCGGTGTGACTTCTTGGAAATAGAAGCAAAAGAATTAAAATTTTCAGTTTTCGTCTTATTTTTTTATAGTAAACCGAAATATATTTTATTTCAGAGTAACTTATTGTATTCTTGAACATTGATTGGTGTTAAAGAAAATAAAATAAATGGTATAATGCATGCAAATGATGTTTTATTACTGAATTTTACGGAAAATTAACATAACTTTCAGGTCACTTTTCTCAAAAATGTGCAAGTTTGAGCAGCTAAATGTTGCAAAAAAACATTGTTCAGATACAAAATAAGATATCAAAAAAAAATTTCAAAAATGTTTTTTGATGTATTTGAGAAAATTGAGTTGAAAGTTGACATTTATTTTCGGTATATGTTCAGCATTTGTCAGCTTTAATTTAGCCAATGCAAAAATCTTGTGGAAACTTCAAAACTGAATTTATCTGCACAAAAATTATTACTCCGGGGTTCTGAGGTCGTTAATTATGAATTTAACATCAAAATTTTATAATTCAAAATGGAGAATATACAATATGGCGTTTCAAACAACTGAAAATTGATTAAATTACTTCAACGAGTTTCTATTCAAAATCGATTTTTCCCTACTTAATTTTATTAAGTTAATTTAAATTATAGAATGAAAATAAACATTAAATGTTAATAAATGTTAATATTAATGTTTATTAACACTTTGAAGCATACATTTTTTCCTTTTAGCGGATTTTTACGAAACTTAAAACAGGGGTTTTTTGGGTCGCTAATTACGATTCTGGAGTTAAAATTACAAAATTGAAAATGGCGGATCCAAGATGGCAATTTAAAATTGCAAAAGCAATTGATTTCTATGAAACTTGGTATTTGGGGGTTTTTTGGGTTGCTGATTATGAATATAAGGCTGACATAATTAAAAATGGCGGATCCAAAATGACAGGTCGAAATTGCAAATATTAACCGATTTTTGTAAAAGTAAATATTAAAAGAAAATAATTTGCTACAATAATATTTTAAAAATAAGTTATGTTATAAGTAATGAAAATATGGAATTATTAGTAAATTGTATAATAGAAAATTTTAAACAATATAAAAGGTTATATTGTTTAAAATTTTCTATTATATATTCACAATTTATAGGTTGCAATTATAATGTTTTAAAAATGTCAAGTGTTTCATATAATTTAATAATGTATAATAATGTGTATATTTTACGATCTCCACATCAGTGTCGCCAGATTTAGTATAACGCATTCGTCACACGAATAGACTGAGCGTCTTGTATGCGTAAATAGAGGGGATAAACGTCATCAGGCGAGAACTTAAATCTGGCTTTTCTGGCTCCACATTTAAAACTAGTTCGTAAATGTTCCGCTATGTGGCGTACCTCTCTCGAATACAGAATGTTCTCTGATTAGTATATATATGAGATTTGATCTAAAGCAACTCGATTTCTTGTGGATGTATTTTATGCAATTCAAAATATTTGTATTTCAGCAATATTAGCAAGCTTTCGTGACACACATTTGTTACGAAAAAAATTGGTTTTTGATTATTTAATGCGCGTTTAATAGTTTGTCTCTGAAGAGATATTCTCCGTTCTTACAATATGATGTCGAGAAACGAAATGTTTCATGTTTTAGTTGAGATGAAAGGTCAATCACGAGATGCGAAACAAAAACATTTACAAGACTATGTTATCAATAAATTGGGTATCGAGAATAAGGAAGAGGTGATAAAATCGGTAAAAAGGGAAGTGACATTCTTTTGCCTGACAGTATTTACAAAATATGATAAGGTTCATCGAATTACTGAAAGATTTTTGAAAGAGAACTCAAAATGGCTTGAAGGAAAAGTTAACTTTAAAATTTCTGCAGGTACATTAGCACACAAAGATGTAAGTGGTAAAGCATCAAACTTCGGTCGTCCTGTTAAAAATTTTACATGTTCATCAAATCGCTCAAAACGTAGAAAAACGAGCGAATTAAGAAAATCTACGTCCACGATAGAATTAATGTATGCGACAGAGATGAAATTACGGTCTGAAGGAAATCACATAAATGCAAATATTGTGAAACAATTTTATACGTCGCCATCTCAGACTGATAAAAATTTACTTGCACGTAATGTTATTAGTTCTTATACAGCTGATGAAGCATTAGCCATGATTATAGGCCGAAAATTAACGAAGGAACGATTACATAAAAATTAGACTTGGTGCAAAGAAAAGAGGTGTTAATTTATATCCGCCTTACAGACATATACTGGATGCAAAAGCCAAATGCTATCCCCCTGAGGAATTTATAAAAATTGATGATCAGGGTGCAGAAGTGGCATTACAAGCTCTGCTCGATCATACAGCAAGTCGTATAATAACTATCAGTGAACCTGTCCTTAATACACTTCCAAATGCTTTACGAAATCTTGTTTTAATTTCGAAATGGGGTTTTGATGGAAGTTCTGGTCAATCTCAATACAAACAGAAACTTAGTAATAAAGACACCGAATATTTTAGTGATAGCGACTTTTTTCTAACGACATTAGTACCATTAGAATTGCATGTTGAAACTTCGGATCCCCATTTGAAAAATATTGTTGTTTGGAAAAATTCGCGGCCATCATCAACGAGATTTTGCCGGCCTATCAAGTTTAAATTCGTCAAAGAAACGACTGAAATTTCTAAAAAGGAGATCGCGCACATACAGTCGCAAATTGATAATCTTGTTCCTTCAGAAGTAAAATGCGCAGTCGGAAATGTCAGTATCTCTCATAAAATGACTTTAACTATGGTCGACGGCAAAGTTTGTAATGCTATTACCTCAACATCATCACAAACATGTTATATATGTGGTTCAACGCCGAAAATGATGAATGATATAGATAAGGCTTTGAAAAGAACGATTAACACCTCTACCCTTCGATTTGGATTGTCCACATTACATTCTTGGATACGATTTTTTGAATACTTTTTCCACATATCATACCGTTTAAAATTTCAGAAATGGCAGGCACGAACAGAAGCGGATAAAGCTAGTTTAGCAGAGACTAAAAAATGTATACAGCAAAAATTTAAATCGGAATTAGGACTCCTTATTGACATCCCTAAAGCAGGAGGTAGTGGGACTACCAACGACGGAAATACAGCCCGCAGATTTTTTAAAGATGCCGCAATATCATCTAACATTACAGGTATTGATCCGGTATTGATTACTCGCTGCGGAATAATTCTGCAAGCAATGTCCAGTGGATTTGCAATTAACTTTGACGTATTTGAAAAATATGCAATTGACACCGCTAGACTGTGTGTTGATAAATACGGATGGTATCCTATGCCACCTTCCGTTCACAAAGTTCTTATTCACGGAGCTATCGTAATAAGGAATGCACCACTACCCGTTGGACAATTGTCTGAAGAGGCACAGGAGTCGCGCAATAAAGACTGTAAAAATATCAGAGAGCACAATACCAGAAAATTTTCTAGAGTGGCAACTAATACTGATTTATTTCACGTACTACTTGCGTCGTCTGATCCACATATATCATCTTTAGAAAAACTACCGAATAAAACGCTTAAATCTTTATCACGAGATGTGCTTGCACTCTTGCAAGCACCTGCATTACAAGAACTTGATTGCTCGAATAACACTTCTTCTGATAATAGTTTTTAAGATAATTTTTTAAGATTATGGTTTTTAAGATAATTTTAATCAAATATAAATAAAAAATAAATAAAAATACATAAAAATATAAAATTAAAAAAAAATTAAAAAACCAAAAAAAACTAACAAAAATGCGCTTCATAAAGAGACCAACATGCAACCTTCCCGTGGTGAAGCGCGTGAGTAGATTTGCAACGAATCGAAACTAATGTACTGTTGGCAAAAACTTAAATTTCAAATCTTGAAAGCGATGCTCGATTTATGACTGAAGTAGAAAATAAATCTGAAGCATAATTTGTAAATTTTTAGTGGCCAAAAACTCCATATCGGATACACATGTTACACTTTTAATTTTCGACATCAGATTCGTAATTAGTGACCTCAAAAACTCCCAAGCAATAGTTATTGTCTAATTATAATAATTTCTGTTTGCATAAGTCCGCCATTTTGGATCCGCCATTTTGAATTTTGAATTTTCGACATCACATTCGTAATCAGCGACTTCAAAAACCCCCAAGCAATAAGTTTTGTCTAAATACAGTGATTTCTGTTTGTATAAGTCCGCCATTTTGGATCCGCCATTTTGAGTTTTTAATTTTCGACATCAGATTCGTAATCAGCGACCTCGGAAACTTTAAGATACTAATTTTTGCGCGCATAAATTAAGTTTTTAACTTTTGGCCAGGTTTTTAGGATTTGGGACCACTGTGCGACGGCGGAAGTGTAGAGACGGGTCATCGCATTTAATGCGCGCACCAAACAGCGGCACCAAATGTATACGAGAGAAGCCGAGCGTGGCCGAGCCTCTTCGAGTCACGTGCTCCGCGATCGTCCCCACGGGGAATTTAGTTATGGGCGAACTACCATTCAGATAGCACGAGGTGTATCGCAATAAAGCTGTGTTCATTATTCTATTCCTAACTAACAACATTGAAAATTATTCTCCTGCGTCGAGCTCCTTTCCTTTCGCAAAGCTACCGCAACTCGGATGCCTCAACAATATATAAACTTGAAATACTGATTGAAAAACTGAACTCATCATTTGCACTACATAGTATATTACTTAAACTCAAATTATGTCACATATAATACTTAAAATATGAAAAACCAAACTCTTATCATTAGTATCACATAATATAATACTTAAACTCAAAATATTGCATCACATCTAATGCTTAAACTTAAAATATTGGTTGAAACACCAAACTCTTATCGTTAGTATCACATAATATAGGGGAGACCGGGGCTATGTGTCCACACTTTACGCTTTTTTCTAGTTTACTAAAAAAACTAATAAAGATACTTGGCTAAAATTTTAATGGTATAACCTTTCAACTTTGCTATTAATAAAAAAAAAACATAATTAGAATCGTTCATCTTTTAACATTTTAAAGAGGTGAATTTTTTAAGTGGACAAGTCAAGCGTAGACAGATAGCCCCATATGCGGGGCTATCTGTCCACATTCGAGGGGCTATCTGTCCACATAATACAAAACACATTATTTATATTAATTTTTATACTTATTTATAATATTATTTATTATTAATATATAATATTGAAAAAACTGCCTAGTCGTTGGAGTCAGAAAAGTAGTAGGCACTTTATGTAGATTTTTTGACAAGTTTCCTGCGTAGAGCTGACTTTTCTTTATATACGGTGGCGTCAAACTGATTTTGAGTCTGTTGCAAAATCAATGCGATGAGCTTCTTTTGTCTCCTCAATTCTTTAATCTTTTTTTATTTGGGGCCTTTACTTTATCTTCGGCAGCATTTGAAATAGAAAATACTCAATAATTTAAGACAAACTCATATATTTAACTTGATGTGTATTTTTAAAATAAAAATTTGGTGACGATTCTTGAATCGCAGGATCAAATAGTTGCTCGTAAGTCACTTTTTTACAGTAGCGAGTGAGAGCCCGAACAATTATTTCAAAGTCTAATGCTGTTTTTACGAAAAGATTCTCGCTCAATTTTAATTTTTTTAATCGCTCTAAATATAATTTTATTGGATATGTCTACCTTATCCGTCTTAAGGAAAGTCTTTCTTTTGTAGTTACGCACCATTATCTATTTATAAAAGAACAATTCGTCATTAAAGTGTTGACACATTGTCCCATCAAAAATAGGACAGATAGCCCCGACCATGTTTTTCAGTCTTTAACATGTTGCCAATTTTAGATAATGCGGAATTAAGATTTGACGCTTCTCACACCTGACAACCATGTATTAACTAATAATATTATGAATTGCTTACTTTAATTTGAGTTAAACTACTGTCGCACAGCAAATTTTTCGACCGTCGAAAAATGTGAATAATTGTTTTCGTTTTTATTTTAACGTATATAGCGTCTGCGAGAGGCATCGCAAGAAAACAAACAAAATTTAAATATCTTAAGTAGGGTATTTTTCAACTACTTGTTACAATAGTAAAGGCATCTGTCTCTTAAAACTTGAGATAGCAGTACTGTGGACACAGCCCCCGTAGACAGATAGCCCCGGTCTCTCCTAATATTTAAACTCAAAATATTGCCAATCAATCAATTAATAGACGGCTATAAGAGTCAGGCGCGGTACGTGGTGCGCAAGTGCGGAAATTAATAGTTACAAGTAACATATTAAAAGGTATATGATATACATATACATATATTCCAAACTAATAGACTGCGCGCCGATTATTTGTCGGACTTTAAACACAGCTATCGTTGGAGAATTAATACCCTTCCCTCCCCGGAATTAAATCTACGCGATTTAATTATTGAAAAAACTGTAAAGAAATTATTGCGAAAAATATTACCTCAGTCAGGATATCCTGGCCAGGATATGATTGATTGACATTTTCAAGAGTCTAATGACATATCAAAATATTGCATCACATCTAATGCTTAAACTTAAAATATTGGTTGAAAACCCGAACTTTTATCATTAGTATCACATAATATTTCATATAATTAATCTTTTTTTCGTAACAGTTGTTCCATTAAATTCTCAATCCGCTTAAACGCACCCATTCTTTCATCATGCTGTTGTTTTCGAATCTCTCCTTTTCTTTCGTTCTTCCTTATTATCTATTATATATTGCTCTATAAATGTGTTTAATTTCCTTTTTTTAATACCTAAAATTATAATTATAAAATATTTATATCTATAATAAATTTACTTTATGTGTACATAGATATATTTAATCTTACACTTTTCTGGTGGATTGTCCTCTTTTTCTTCTTCACTTTCATCAACATGAGATTCAGCCACTGCCAATGGTTGCACCCACGGCTTGTCCGCAAATAATTCCTGCATAATCTAAAGTAAAAAGAGGGAGAGAGTACATTATATTTAATTTCTACATTTATTTCTATAATTAGATATAATTTTTATAATTTTTATAAGTTTTTAGAGATATATAATTAACAACATGCATACGTCTTTACATAAAAATAAGTTTTAAAAATATACAATACCTTAAAGTATTCCCATTTCTTAGGGTTATTGCCACTTTTGTTATTGTGGTCTACAGTTCCTTTACGTACGTGTTAGGACTTGAAATTTCGTACAGCATTTTATGCCTGTTACGTCATAACCTTTGTCTTGCATAATCTTTGCTATATTCTCCCAGTATTGCTTTACAGTACATTTGCCGTTGTGATACTCATCTTTATAATCATTACATATACTTAAAAGTATCAAAGTCTCATCTTTGCTCCAAATATGAGTGCCTGTAATATTATAAAACGTATAATGCTTTGAAAATTTTACATATTTGTAGGTAAATCTGTACAACAATTAGAATATAAGCATCAAGTTTAGCTTACCTTCCGTATTTTCATTACTAGCATTGCTGGTACTACCTTGGTAAAATTTCCGGACAGACACGGACAGAAACGGATAGAAATTCTATCCGTATCTAACTGTAAGCTGTCTGTTCTGTCTGCAGTAAATATTTGCGAATACCAATCCCATCTGTTTCTAACCGTACAACTGTTGTAACATAGAAAAATGTGATGAGATCCTATCCGCTTCTTTCCGCATCCTATCCGCGGCAACATTTTCAACTGTAAGTGTCTGCAATTACGTGTTACAACTCTAACTGTTTCTGTCCGCATCCTATCAGAGGCAAATCTTAACTGCGTCTATCTGCAATTACGTGTTACAATTCTAACTGATTTTGTCCGCATACTGTCCGAGGGAAATCTTAACTGCGTCTGTCTGCAATTTCGTGTTACACCTCTAACTGTTTCTGCCCGCATCCTATCCGAGGAAAATCTTAACTGCGTCTACCTGCAATTACGTGTTACAATTCTAACTGATTTTGTCCGCATACTGTCCGAGGGAAATGTTAACTGAGTCGGTCTGCAATTTCGTGTTACAACTCTAACTGGTTTTGCCCGCATCCTATCCGAGGAAAATCTGAACTGCGTCTACCTGCAATTACGTGTTACACGTCTAACTGGTTTTGCCCGCATCCTATCCGAGGAAAATCTTAACTGCGTCTACCTGCAATTACGTGTTACAATTCTAACTGATTTTGTCCGCATACTGTCCGAGGGAAATGTTAACTGAGTCTGTCTGCAATTATATTCAAGTCTCGTTCTCACTATTAACAAGTAGTACCGGCTTCCATGCCCGGTGGCGCCACAATCTTTAGAGTAACTTTTTTCCCCTAGCCCCATGCTTCTATGCTTCTGTTCTTCATAACGTTTTTTGTGCTCGAAGGAGTCACAACTCAGAGTCTTGAATTGAGATTTAGAGAAGAGTCTTTTTGTCAATATTCTTCTGCCAGGATGTCAAAAAGGAAGCTGCGTGATGCGGATTTAGGAGAGCTAGATAAGCAAATGAAAAGATTGCGTAAAAAACTGAAGAAGCTCAGATGGGAAGAGACCGAAGCGGTAAAGAAGCCTTAAGCCGCCATTGTGGTGGGCGAGGCACAAGGTCAAAAGGATAATAGAGAAATTGGTGAGTAATAAGAAAAAATGTGCTCGTAAGCGTCTCGGCGATGAGCCT
Organism: Temnothorax rugatulus; assembly: GCA_035220575.1. Lineage (NCBI taxonomy): Eukaryota > Metazoa > Arthropoda > Insecta > Hymenoptera > Formicidae > Temnothorax > Temnothorax rugatulus. Next base: position 15,435 of record JASTWL010000623.1, on the reverse strand, counting down.
CCACTAGAGGGAGGACATATCGCGCGCTCGGAAGAGAGTAAATCTCTCGGCGATAAGCCTTATATGCCGCGACAAAAATTATTTTGACAAATAAATGCTAACCTTTAACCATCATATCACTATATCAAAATATATCGAAATGATACAAATTGCAGAATCTCCCCCACCCCATTACGCCCCATCACACCCCCCGTGTTAAGTTGTTAACCAAATTAAAGCTCAGCCATTTAAAATATACGTACAAACTAACGGTTTAACATGTAACTTTTAGTTTCATTTTTATAATTAGTTCTCTTAAAAATTAGAGGGTATATCAAATTTGATATTGATATTGATTGATATTGAATCTGAGAAAATTCACTTACCTATTTAAGAAAAATTAGTTTATTTCAATTTACGATTTTGATAAATAATGCACGCAGACATATCACGCCGGTTATATACTATAATTCATTTAGAAATAAAAATAAATAGTATATATGTAGTTCATTCTACTATTGTATATATGTAGTATCATCTATAAGTGAGTTGTAGTCACTAATGCTAGACAGTAGATTCTCTGAGACGCTCTGGAGATCCGGGTTCGATCCCAGGCTGGTATCACAAATCCTGCGGGGGTTTTTTCTCGGGGATCTGGGGCGGGTATCTGGTGGAAGGCGGCGGTGACTACCGGGTGCACGTGTCCCCGAAATTTTCGGGACACCTCACCAAGTCGAACCTCCCTCCCAATGGGAAACTCACCCTCCACGATCACCGCTTTTCCAGGTGGATGTGTGGAGGAAGAGGGGGTATCGACGATACTGTGTGGGGTTGCTAGTCCTCCATCGGGTGCCTCCCCAGGTGGCGGAATGGGGAAAGCCTCCCAGATATGGGTGGTACCGAGGAAATGAAATACTCGGGGTAGACCAAAAACTAGCGCAGGGTAGTGGCAGCTGGCTATCCAGGACTGGCCACGGACGGAGTGCTGGCTGTGAACCAGATAGCAGAAGGCGCTATGGCATCCAATAGAACGGCTTCTGTACAGCGGTGTGGAAGGCAACGGAAAACCACCACACTATTTTCCCACGAGAGTTATGAATGACACACACAAAGGATATGAGATTGCCTGGCGATCCGCGTAGCGACCGGCGCCCTGGTCTGTCCGGGAGTCAGGGTGTGAAATGGGCTACCGGCCAAGGGAGTGCAGGCAACCAGGCACCCCGTGGAAACTATGCTATGTGACGTGACAATGTCGCGTCCACTGCCCAGACGGTAGCTCGGCCGAGGGGAAAGTCGGGGGTGGCGCCTCGACGAAAGGGGGGGGGGGCTACTCGCGCTAAATTAATATATTATTCTTTTTGTAAGTTAGATTTTGTAAGCACGACAGGTGGTGCCGGAGCGTGGGATCAAGGACGGAGATATGTAACGACTGATGTCGCAACGAGGGAAGGACGAACGCTTGGGGAATGCTAGGCGAAGTGGTTGGCCGACGGGCGGGCCACTGGGGCTCACCGCCGCGGAAGCGCAGGAAGTGTCTCGCACAGCACATCTCTGGGCCCGCCGCAGCAGAACGAGGGGTGCGACCCCGCTACGGCAGATCGGGTGTACGACCCAGATGCCTCCCCCGACAGTACCAAGGGCACCGAGCAGCGTAGCCACGGCCTGGCCAGCCGGGCTAACCCTGAGATGGGCCCACGCATCGTGACAGCGGATTGAAAATGCCGCGGGCAGGCAGCGGATTGAGCGGTGCCGCGAGCAGAGCGGCACGCGCCACATTACGGCAGGGCGGAAAATTGCGAGCTTGAGGCGCATGCGCGGGGGCCCAGCGTGGTCCCGCCGGGCCGGTCACTCGTCACTGTCGAATCAGCCGCAGCCGAGGAGCCACCCCCGGAAAAGTGTCCCGACGCAGCCGAGCAGCAGCGAGCGGTTATTGTAAGATCTCCAGTAGCTAGATAATATATACTACGAACCTCAGGTACAAAACCGGGGGTCGGGGGGGGGGGGGCGCGTTCCCCGCGGGGGGAACGCCATAAGAGATGGGCGAGGGGGGCCCGGGACGGGCAGTTGGTGGGGGGGGGAGCAGGAGTGGGGGAAGTTGACTTCTGCACTCAGGTACTCTCGAGGGGGTCGGGAGGGGGAGGAAGAGGCGCCGCGTTACCGACGGCAGCGTCGTGGACCGCGGCGGGGCGCGGACTGTCCGCGCGCGCCTCTTCGTCCTCGCGGGCCGGGCGCGGTCGTCCGGTCCCCCCCGACGGCGAAAATCGCGAGTCGTCCTCCCGCGAGGGGGAGCGTCGATCGCGCGCTTCTTCGTCTCAACGGGCCGGACGCGGTTTTCCGACCAGCCTCGTTGTATCGAGAGAGACTGAGAGAGACGATACCGCTCTCTTCGTTCACCCGAACCGTACGTTTCACGAATAACTTTTTTATCGCGCGTCCGAACTCGTTCAAGGTCGCTGTCGTCACATCCTCCTTTTGTTTTTCTCGAACGACGCGGCGAGCGGTCGTCGTATTTTTTTTCCGGGGAAAGAGCATATCCGGCGTGGAAAACCAACGCTGAGATAACGAACGCGTATAAAAGCTCGCGACGGCGCGGCAAACGGTGACGCGGACAGACAAATGTATCGAGAGAGAGCGGTGCGAATGGATCGGGACGGCAATAAGTTAATTTTTTTAATTTTTTTGAACGCGATATGAACGACGAGTACGCGGAACTTTGCAAACCGGCGTGGGTGAAAATCAGAAACGCTTCATTTCCGAAACCTCTCGTGAAAATCAGCGAACCGCTCGTGAGGAATGGGGATCCGTTCGCGATGCAGTGGGATCCGCGGAGCGTCGACGTAGCGAGATACTTGATCCGTCGCGAAGTCGGAATCGCGGATCTTCGATCGCATCGGAAGTTTCTGGAGTCTTACGTATTTCGCGAAACGGATCGCCGTCCGCGAAATCGATCTCCGATCCCAACCCCTTCGGAGCGCCCCGGCTCCAGGTATCAGTGTACTTCCAACCCTCTAGCCCGCTTTTTATGTTTAAATCCTGCAATAATAACTCGCGAATGAACGGTCGTCGTTATCCCTCGCCCGAGGAATCGGACGGCGAATTGCGCTGTCACGAGCCCATGCCCGTGTTCTCGTCCGATTCGGACGACGAATCGGCTAGACTCGAAACGTCGTTGTCGTCTGACGCATGTGCGTTGGCGGTGGTGAAGGAGGACGCGCGATGGAATCTGGCGACTCATCATATGCGGAGAGAGATCGGAGCGCGAACCGCGCGCGAGCGAGCGTGGATAGAGACGACGATGGTGAATTCCGCCAGGGCGCACGATTACATGCGTAAATTGCCGCTCAGGTATCATCATTATTATCAGTCGGTGTTCGGGGGAGAGAAGCTACGTAGGATTTACACCTGCGAATCTCGTCGTCTCTTCGATCGAGTGAAATTCGGTGTTCCCGAGGGTGAAAGGCCCTTCTGGATGACATGCAGAAAGAGTGCGACGAATTGCTCGCCGCGAACGTCCGCGACGCGGACGGGTACCGCGCGTGGAGACGACGAGGCGACGAGTGTCTCCAGCTCCTGCGGGAGAGCTGTCGAGTCGGACGCTCCGGAGGACGAGAAAGCACGGGAGCCGTGAACGCTCTGGTGGCTCGAATAGCGCGATTGGAAGGGTCGAGGGAGGATCTGCGTCGGCGATTCGAACGCGCCGTAGGTGCCGGTTTGGACGGTGGGGATGCTGGTAGCAGCAGCAGCGTCAGCGGAGGAGGATTTTCGTGGGTCGAGATCGATACGGCGTTTCAGAGTCGCGTGCTCACCGGCGTCGTGACGAATTCGACGTACATCGAACCCGCGCGATTTCTCGAGGATGCGATGGGCACCGTGCTCGAAAAAGTGCGGGATAATCTGAACAGACACACGTGTCTGAAGGTCAATGTCGTGTTCAATGGAGAATTCGTCGCGGACGTTAAGACCGATGTGAAGAGTATCGCCACGCGGAACGAACAGCTCTTCCAAGCGTCCGATCTGCGCGAGTGGTACGAAAGGTGCGTGCGCGATGCGATTCTAGCGGGGCTGGAAGAATTTCAGGAACGCGACAGCGGATGGGCGTTGTCGCGAATACTGAACCTAACGGTGAACGTGAACAAGTGTAATCCCATGCGCGTGGGATGTTGGATGGAGATACCGCGAGGTATAAGACTGAAACAGGCGGTGGTGAACGTGCGTTCGGAGAGCGACACGTGTTTCGCGCGTGCGGTGGTCGCGGCTCTGTATCCCGCTTAGCAAAACGCGGAAAGGTGCTGCTCGTATCCCGATTACGCGACGGTGCTGAATCTCGACGGGATAAAGTTTCCCATAGATCTGAAACACATCGGAAAGTTCGAACGTCTGAATGACGTATCGATCAATGTATTTACCACTCGGGAAGAGATAGGAAAAAAAGACAAGTACGGACGGGGCGCCGACGACAACGCGATCGTGCCTCTGCGGTTAACCGGCGATAAGAGGGACAGACACGTGAATCTCCTGTATCTGCGCGATACGCTGCGCGGTGCCGTCAACAGGGGTCATTTCGCCTGGATAAAGAATCTGTCGCGATTGGTCAATTCGCAATTGACCGTGAGCCGCTGCGCGAAGCACGTTTGCGATCGGTGGGTATAAAAAAAACTGAGGAACAAGGAAAACGACGAGATGTTATTTAATATATAGACACACATAGTAATTACACGCATGTTAATTCGCAGATGCCTGCACTATTTCTATACGCGCGACAAGTTGGCCGCTCACAGCGTCGACTGCGGCCGCATGAACGACTGCGCCATCGTTCTTCCAAACGAGGACGATAAGTGGCTGTCGTTCGACAATCACGACAGAAAGGAGCGACTCCCCTTCGTGGTGTACGCGGATCTGGAGTGTCTTCTCGAACCGCGGGAGAGGGAGAATGCCGAAGGGGGTGCGAGAACGGAAAGATACGCCTATCAGCGTCACGTACCGTTCAGCCTGGGCTACTATCTGTGCTGCACCTACGACGATACCGTATCCACGTACAGATATCGTCGCGGCAAGGATTGCGTTTCTTGGTTCGTGAACGAGCTTCGCGTTCTCGCGCGTCGCGCTAAGATTAAATTCTCCACCAATATATCCATGACGGAACTCACGGAGGACGAGAAACTTGAATTTCAGCGCGCGACGCATTGTCACGTGTGTCGGAAAGCGTTCCAACCGGAGGACAAGCGCGTGCGAGATCACTGTCATCTGACAGGACGCTACAGAGTTCCGGCGCATTCTCGCTGCAATCTGAATTACAGGAACGTGTACGTGATTCCCGTGTTCTTCCACAATCTGTCGGGTTACGACGCGCACTTCATCGTCGAGAAAATCGCGAACGAATTCGAGGGTGGAGTCAAGCTGCTGCCGCTCACGAAGGAAACCTACATATCGTTCTCGAAGACCGTCAAGGAGACGCAGACGGAAGGAATATGGGATCGGTACGTGAAGCTGCGATTCGTGGATTCGTACAAATTTTTAGCCGCGAGTATCGAGACCCTGACGTCCTATCTGAACAGGGAAAAGCTGAGAATAACGCGCTCGGAGCACGCGGATCTGAGCGCGGAGGATCTCGATCTGCTCACTCGCAAGGGAGTGTTTCCGTACGAGTACGTAGACAGCGTGGACAGGTTGCGGGAGACCGAGCTTCCGCCGCGCGAGGCCTTTTACAGCTCCCTGACGACCGAGCTCCACGACGAGACCGCGAGCGAGAGCGACTACCAGCACGCGACGAGGGTCTGGCGACGTTTCGGCGTGCGAGATCTCGGCGAGTACAGCGATCTCTATCTCAAGACCGACGTCCTTCTTCTGGCGGATATCTTTGAAAATTTTCGGGACACGTGTGTGGCGAGTTACGGGCTCGATCCCGCGTACTACTACACGTTGCCGGGGTACACGTGGGACGCCATGCTCAGATACACCGGCGTGCGTTTCGAGCTGCTCACCGACATCGACATGGTGATGTTCGTGGAGCGCGGAATACGCGGTGGGCTCAGTCAATGTTCGCTCAGGTACGCGCGAGCCAACAACAGGCACGTACCGACGTACGATCCGTCCCAGCCCGATACGTATCTCATGTATTACGACGTGAACAATCTGTACGGTTGGGCTATGTGCGAATCGCTCCCGTACGCGAATTTCCAGTGGCTCGACGACCCTGAGAATTTTGACGCGACGACCGTGGCCCCGGACGGCGATGTCGGTTACATTCTGGAGGTGGATCTCGAGTATCCCGCTGACCTGCACGACGCCCACGCGGACCTGCCGTTGTGTCCGACGCGCGACAAACCGCCCGGTAAGCGGCAGGAGAAGCTGCTCGCCACGCTCCACGACAAATCGCGCTACGTGACGCACTATCGAAATCTGCAGCAATGTCTGCGACTGGGTTTGCGACTGACGCGCGTTCGTCGCGTTCTGCGATTCGCCCAGTCGTCCTGGCTTCGCGGCTACGTCGAGCTGAACACGACGTTCAGGACTCGCGCGACCAACGAGTTCGAACGGAATATGTACAAACTGATGAACAACGCCGTCTTCGGTAAGACGATGGAGAACGTGCGCGATCACGTGGACGTGCGTCTCGTTACGCGATGGGACGGCAGGTACGGCGCGGAGGCGATGATCGCCAGACCGAACTTTCACAGCAGAAGCGTCTTCTCGGAGAATCTGGTCGCGATCGAGCTGCGAAGGCTCGAGGTGAAATTCAACAAGCCGGTCTACGTGGGTATGTGCATTCTCGAGATATCCAAGACGCGCCTCTACGACTTTCACTACGACTACATGGCGCCGCTCTATCGCGACCGGTGTCGAATTCTCTACACGGACACCGACAGTCTGATCTATTCGCTGGAGTGCGAGGACGCGTACGAGCTTATGAGACGCGACCTAGACAGGTTCGACACGAGCGATTACGCGGAGAACAACGCGCACGGTATGCCGCGCGTCAACAAGAAGGTGCCCGGTCTGATGAAGGACGAGAACAACGGCGCGATCATGACGGAGTTCGTGGGCCTCCGTGCGAAGATGTACGCCTACAAGGTGCTCGGACGCGACGACACCAAGAGAATAAAGGGCGTCAAGAGAAACGTAGTGGCGAAGAGGATCACGTTCGAGGATTACGTGGCGTGCCTGCGGAACGCGCGCGAGCTGAAGACGCGCCAGGCGTGCATACGCTCGTGCCTGCACGACGTTTACACCGTGTCGGAGCGGAAACTCGCTCTCAGTCCGCACGACGACAAGCGGTGCGTGAGACCGGACAGCGTGGAAACGCTTCCGTGGGGACATTACGGAATACCGTTGTAAAAATAAAAAAAAACATTATCATAAGTTTCCTGAAAAGTGTTTTATCGTAAGATCAATGCGTAGAAAAAATATCTATGAATGTAATTCTTTTATTGACAATAAAGTACACGTTGTGCGCCCAAATATATTTTTTTCTGTTACAACACGGATGCCTTGTCTATCCACGAATTGTGCGAACTGTCCATTCCCAGCCACTTCACGTACACTCGATTGCCGCGCCTACGCAGGACCTTTTCCACGAGATAGACGTCGGGATCGGAGACGCGCAGCAACTCGTGCTCGTAGAACCCTCCGGCTATCGCTTCCCCGCGAATGTCCTTCAGCAGATACGTAACGGGATTGGTCCTTTGCACTCTGGCTATGCGAAAGATCTCGGTGGTCCAATTGGGTGTGTAGCCCTTCTCGAAGATCGTCTTGAATTTGCTCACGCGCACCGGATCGTCGACTCGAAACCTCGCCGGCGCGGCGATCTTCGCGCGGCTGTACACCGTGCGCAGCAGCCTCTCGGCGACGGTGGGCGTCACGTCCGCCGGACGCATTCCGATCGTTCTGTGTCTGCGACGATTGTAATTCGACAGGAAGCTCGGCAGCGAGTCGATCCATCTGTACGATCCCTGAAGCGTGAAGAGCTTCCACATGTCGTTCTTCAACGTTCGATTGAATCTCTCCACCACCGACGCCTTCATCACCGAATACGTGGAGTAGTGATTCACCTTGCGCGCGTCGAGGATCTCGCGCACGTCGGCGTTGTAGAATTCCTTTCCCTTGTCCGTCTGCAGATTCCCGGGGCATCGCGCGTCCTCGCGAAAGATCTTTCGCAGAGCCGTCGCGACCTCCTTTCCGCTCTTGGTCTTGAGCGGGATCGCCCAGGCGTACTTGCTCAGCACGTCGATGACCGTCAGAATGTAATTGTGACCCGCGTTCTGGCGCGAATAGGGACGCATCTCGACCACGTCGGCCTGCCACAGATCGTCGTAACCGCGCACCACGACGCGGCGACGGGGAAAGTTCTTCCTCGCCGACGCGTGCAGTTCCTCCACGAGTCTTCGTTTCTCCGCGCTCATTGCTGAAGAAGGTTTAGAATACCCTGAATTTTGGCGATCTTCTCGTCGTGCTTTTCCACGGTCTTTTTCAAATCCAGGAACTGGCTTCTAAATTCTCTTATCAGGTCTCTCGAGTTCTTCTTGGCTTCGGCGATCGCTCCCTCGACGAAGCTCCTGTTCGTCGCGTCGCCGTCGTCCTCCGGCGCGGCCACTCGCCGTATCCTGCGCTCCGACACGTCGTACGAATCTTCGCGCAGACGGAGCGCGTCGTTTCGCAACGTCACGATGTCGTCTCTCAGACCTTGGGTCGCGTTCGTCACGATGACGCCTGTGAAATTCTGATCGGCGGAGCTCTTCTTGATCTCCTCGTTCACCACGCCCCTCAGTCGTTCGATCGCGCCCTCCACGTAGCTCCTGTTCACCGCGTCGGTGCCGTTCTCCGGCGCGGCCACGCGTCGTATCTTGCGCTCCCTCGCGTCGTAGGAATCCTCGCGCAAACTGACCGCGTTCTTTCTCACCGTCGCTATCTGTTCTTTCACGGTCGCGTCGTTCTTCCTGATCTCCTCGGTCGCGACGCTCCTAAGCCGCTCGATCGCTCCGTCCACGTAGCTCCTGTTCGCCGCGTCGCCGTCGTCCTCCGGCCCGGCCACGCGTCGTATCATGCGCCCCCTCGCGTCGTAGAAATTCTCGCGCACGAGAAGCGCTTCGTTCCTCAGCGTCGCGATTCCGCCTCTCAATTCTCTGATTGCGTCGAACTTGAGCCGCCCGATCGCTTCATCCACGTAGCTCCTGTTCGCCGCGTCGTCGTTTTCCTCCGGCGCGGCTACGTTTCGTATAATGCGCCACCTCGCGTCGTAGGAATCCTGATTCAAACGGAGCGCGCTGTTCTGCAGCCGATAGATCACGAAATCGACGTATCTCTTGTTCGTCGCGTCGGTCTCGATCAGCGGATCGGCTACCCGCCGCATCTTGCGCTCCTTCGCGTCGTAGGAATCCTCGTTCAAACTGAGCGCGTCGTTTCTCACCGACGCTATCTCGTCTTTAAAATCTTTCATCGCCTCGAACTTGGCACACGCGATCCAGACATCGACGTAGCTCTTGTTCGTCGCGTCGTCGCTGTCCTCCGGCGCGGCTACCCGCCGTATCTTGCGCTCCCTCGCGTCGTAGAAATCCTCGCTCACGAAGAGCGCGTTGTTGCGCGTGTAATTGCGCAGGGACTCGATCGAGGAGCGCAATCTCACCGTGGACGCACCGTCGATCCCGTCGCCGCTGCTCCGATTCGTCAGAGACATGCCGAATTTGTTCACGGACATCGCGCGCGCGGGGATGCGCCGGGGAGCGCGCCGCGATTCGTACTGCCGTCGCGAACCGCGCGACCGATCAATTTATGACGAGACCGATCTCGCGAAGCTCCTCGATTATCGACAGAATTTCGTTGTCGTGAGCGTCGTTGCCGGCTCGACGAGAAGCGTCCAGCAGTCGAAGTCGATCGACCAGCTCGTTGGGATCGTCCCAGTGAACATAATCGATCGCTTTGTCGGTCAGTCGCATGGCCGACGGTAGTCCGGTACCCTTTTTAGTCCCAACTTTGCCAGACGGGTGCAACAGCGGCGCTATTATATTTTTGTACTTGTGTCCCTTGTTGCCCATGACGTTCTTGCCGGCGCCGCGACCGTGTTTGTGAGCGCTGGTAGCGACAATCGATGTTCGAATGTCGGCCCATAGAAAAGTACTCCCTCATCCTGTCCTGCTTGTCGCAGGCCACGTCGTCGAAGACGAAGACCGAGTCGGGAAGCGCCTCGTCGGGCGGAACGACGTCGCGATTGTCGGTGAACGCGCGATAGCCGATCTCGTCCATGGGCTCGAACAGTCGTTCGAGGTATCGATACTTGGGTTGCTGCAGAGATTTCGAGTACACGTACACGTTCTCGAAACGAAGACCGTGCGGTTGTTCCAGCAGACTCAGCAGAACGTTCGTCTTGCCGCAGTTGGAGGGCCCGCAAATGATGCAGCGCACGACGTTCGGCAGGAGAGGACCGTGCCTGCGCGATTCTCCGTTTTCTCTCTCGGCGGCGCCCGACCTCGCCAGCGTTTTGCGATCCATATTCGAGACCCCTATCGTCACCGACTGTCGCACGAATCGCATTTTGCCTCTCTCGGTCTTTTCCGCAAGCGCGCGCTCGCTCGATTCGTTCGCGATGAGCCCCCCCGCTCGAGCGGGAAGGGGGGGAGCGCCGACGTCGCGTCGTTTCGTCGCGCGTGCGCGAACGCCTCGCGCGCGGGTATAAGTAGCGCGAGCGCGTCGTCGCATCCGTATAAAAATCAATTCGAAAGCAACGATTGGTTCGCGCGCGCATCGGTGATCGAGATGTTTCCCATGCTGACGGACAGGCACGATATTCTCAATCTAACGGTTGAGGAGTTGGAATTCGTTCCGAAGATCGTTCTGTTGCGTAGTTTTGAGAGATACGTGCATCTGCTGTGGGACCGTTTGCCGGAACACATAAAAGCGGACCCCGAGGCGCAGAGATATCGCCCGTGCATGGAACATTACAATCGTCCGTGGCAGCGAACGCACATAGACGGACCACCGCCGCTCATCAAGGACTGCCACGAGTGCAACCGCGCCCTCACCCTGAACGATGAGTCGTCGAGTCATCAAGATAAGAAGAGAAAAAACTAACATTTTTAAAAAATAAGAAGAAAGAGAGCCCTCCCGCAATCGCTGTCGAATGCTAGGCGCGTGCGGCGCCGGTCTGCTCGATCGCGCGATAAACGCTCTTCCCTTCGAGCTGCATGTGCCCGGCTATCAGTTCTGCGGACCCGGTACGCGTCTAGCGAAGAGACTAGCGCGCGGCGAAAAGGGTGTAAATCCGAGCACGACGTCGCGTACTCCCGAAGCGGCGAGCTCGCCGACCGACACTTGGCCGATCGACTGTTCGCCGAGAGGGCGCGCGAGCGCGTCACCGCGAGGGATTCCACGGTCGGCGAGAGACTCGCCGCGGCTGCCGTATGGGCGGCTATGAAGGCGAAGACGAAACTGGGCATGGGTATGGAAAAACGGAAAGGGAAGAGGACGAAAGGAACGGGATCGAGGAGAAACGCGAGGAAGAGCGGGAAGAAGAGGCGGAGGATACTTCCGACCGCGAAACGCGGCGGCTTCTTGCCTTTTCTGCCGATGTTGGGCGCGCTCGGTTCCTTGATCGGTGGCGCGGCAGGTGTGGCCAAAGCGGTGAGCGCCGGCAAAGCGGCGCAGCGGCAACTCGACGAACTGCAGCGACACAACCGCGCGATGGAGGGTCGCGGATTGTACCTCGCGCCGTATAAGAAGCGCGGAGGTGGCGCGAGGAGAATCGTCGAGAAAAAAAAACCTCGCGGAAGAAGGCGACATTAGCGCGTCTACCTGCGGACGGTGTCACGACGAACGAGCAGCTCGATCGAACGGCGCGTCGCCTGCGCGTACCGTTCTTCCGCGGGGTGTTCATGTGCGACGCTCTGCCAGCGAGGGTGCGACACGCGGAGTGCGGCATCGTGAATCTCGACGACGCGGCGGGTCCGGGCACGCATTGGGTCGCTTACGCGAAAAGGGGAAACGCGGCGATCTACTTCGACGCGTTCGGAAATCTCCGTCCGCCGAGGGATCTCGCGCGATATCTCGGCGGTGGCGGCGACGGCGCGATCGTGACGTACAATCATCGGGCGTTTCAGACGTTCGATCAGAGGATCTGCGGACAGCTGTGCCTGCGATTTCTTCGCGAGATCGATTGGGGGGAGCGGCGATGTCGCTGACGCTCACGTTGACCGGAACCAGCAGCGTTCTCACGGCGAGTCACTTTCCCGCTCTGGATCTGAGCGACGGCGAGTACGAGCTGGGTTTGACCACCTTCGAGACGTACAATTCGATACCGAACGTCACGTCCGCGAACAATCGATTCCACTTCGGCGAGGACGACCGGGTGATCGTCGTTCCGGAAGGCTCGTACGAGCTGCGAGCCGTGAGCAGATATCTGCGCGCCGCTCTTCTTCATCGGGAACGTCGCGCCCGTGAGAGGGAAAAGATCAAGGAGAAGGGAGGAAAAACGCGGGCCGATGGCGCCGAACGGGCGGGAGAGAAAGATCGAACGCAGAGGGACGACGACGACGACGACGACGACGGTGGTTACGGCATATACGAGGACGACGAAGACAAGGACGACGACGGCGGTGATGGAACGATGCTCTCTCTTCGCGCCAACGAGAATACCATGAGGTGCGAGATAAAGTGCGCCTACAGGGTGAACTTTGCAAAACCCAACAGCATCGGTTCTCTCTTGGGTTTCTCGCGCGATCGTATTCTGAAACCGAACAAATGGTACGTTTCCGACAGACCCGTTGACGTCATGAGCGTGAACGTCATTCGCATCGAGTGCAGCGTCACCGCGGGAGCGTACAGCAACTGGCGCTCGATGCACGCGATCCACGAATTCGCGCCGAAAGTGCCGCCGGGATATAAACTGTCGGAGACTCCGACGCAGATCATTTACCTCCCGATCGTCGCGCGAAGCGTCACCGACATCACGGTGCGTGTCGTGGATCAGAACGATCGGCTGATCGACTTTCGCGGCGAGGAGATAACGATCAGACTGCACGTGCGTCGTCGTCGCAGTTAGTGCGTGTGTGTGCGTGTGCAATCTGAGAGGAGAGAGAAAGCGAGAGGGATGCTCGTTCTGAACGGATCGAGCGCGGATTGCACGAACGAGCGAGCCGGCCCGTTCCGCGACGAGATCGGAATCGTGGGCGAGAAGAGAGGCGGAGGAGGAGAAAGGAGAGCCGTTCTCAGCAGCGCCAACGTCAAGTTCCTGCGATCGCTGGGTCTCGCCGTGAGGAACTCCGCGCCGTCGCGTCGTTTCCGTTTCGAGAGAAAGGAGCATGGCGGTCGACATACTGAGTATCGGCGGTGAGCCGACCTTCGACGAGCGCATCGTCGGAATCGAGTTTCACACGTACAACCCGTACGTCAACACGACGTTCGGATACAACGACGAGATACGAATACCCATACAGCAGCAGGATCTGTACACGCTGCCGTGCGACAGTTATCTGTACATCGAGGGACGTCTTCACGACGACGGCGCGACGTCGGAGGGGAGGGATGACCAAAGGCAATACGCGAGATTGGTCAACAACTGCGTCGGGTTCATGTTCGAAGAAATTCGCTTAGAGCTCAACGGCGTGGAGATCGATCTGTGCAGAAACGTCGGAATAACCACCGCGATAAAGAATTTCGTGTCGCTGACCATCGAACGAGCCAGGAGACTGCAGAACGCCGGATGGAGTTATCCGACGAACGAATCGAATCTGAACAGCGCGTCCCGTGATTTCAATTTGTGCGTACCTCTGAAAGATCTGCTGGGTTTCTTCGAGGACTTCAGACACCTGTTGCTGAACATGAAACAGGAGCTTGTCCTGATACGCGCTCGTAGCGACGTCGATTGCGTCGTGGATCCGAAAAAGATCGTGCCGAGAGATCCGGCCAAGGATCCTAAAATTACGCTACTGAAGGTGCAATGGCGTATGCCGCACGTGTTGTTGAACGACGTGACTAAACTGTCGCTGTTGCGAACGTTGGAGAGCGGACGATTCCTGAGCGCGGCCTTTCGCTCTTGGGATACGTACGTATGGCCGGAGCTGCAGAGCACGACCAAGCATTCGTGGGCCGTGAAAGCCGCGCCGCAGTTGGAGAAGCCGCGATACGTCATATTCGCGCTGCAGACCGGACGGCGAAACGAATTCACGGAGGACGCTTCGAGATTCGATCATTGCGCGCTCACCAGCGTGAAGTTGTATCTCAACTCTGAATTCTATCCCTACGACGACGTGAACGTGGATTTCGAGAGCGGCAGGTTCGCCGTGCTGTACGAGATGTACGCGAATTTTCGAAGAGCGTACTACGGGGACAGTCGCGACGAGGCGCTTCTCTCCCCGCGCGAATTCGCGCGGGTGGCTCCGCTCGTGGTGATCGACTGTTCCCGTCAGAACGAATCGGTGAAGAGCGGCACCGTGGACGTGCGCATCGAGTTCGAATGCAGGGAAAACGTTCCGCCGAAAACCACCGCCTTTTGTCTCATCGTTCACGATCGCGTCATCGAGTACAGTCCGCTGACCAACGTGGTGCGCAAAATTATCTAACGGAAAATGCGGTTGCGGGAAACCATTTCCCGGAAAAACATTTCCCGGAAACGAGGAATGTGTGAGTGACGAACGTGCAAAATTGTCCGACGGAAAATGCGGTTGTGAAAAACCATTTCCCCCGGTGAGCGAGGAACATATAAATTCGAGGGATCCTTTCCATCGTTCCTCAGACAGTCAGAAACGAGCGGTTTAAGCACATCTTCGCTATATTTTGTTTCAACGCACGATGGCCGCAGCGACACCGAGGACGTCGACGATCTTCGTCGATCTGCAGGGCTTTGTGGTTGGCGAGAAATTCTTCGCGAAGGAGGTGGCCGTGCTCCGAAGCGAGACGCGCGTGCTCGCCCATCACGTGTTTCGCGCCCCGATGAGTTGGGACCTGCTGACGAGGGCTGAGAAAACAAGGGCCAGCTGGCTGATGGCGAACCATCACGGCCTTCGTTGGGAGGACGGGGACACGGACTATCGCCTGGCGAGGACGATAATTCGACGCGCGGTGTGCGACGACCTGGGCGAGAGAGAGGAGGTGGCTGGTGGCGTGCGAATCTACGTGAAGGGCCTCGAGAAGAAGACGTGGCTGAGAGAGATTCTCGGCGACGCCGTTCGCGACCTCGACGCGACGATCACGAGCATCGACGCCGAGTACGACGACGTCGATCGCCTGGAGTTCCTTCGCCCCGATCGCGCGTTTCGCTGCGGACGTCATCAACGGTGCTGCGCGATGGAGAACGTGCTGAAGCTGCGCGACTGGTGGATCGAGCGACGCGAATGTCTGTCCAGCATCGACTCCGTGGATTTGTAAAAAAATTATAAAGACGCATTATACATATATTACTCGTTTGATATAATTGTATTTGTTTGATATTACTCGTATAACATATTTGTATTTTACGTATTACTCGTTTTT